>WBNO01027183.1:470672-609786 GCA_013400575.1 Peucedramus taeniatus | reverse complement strand
TGGGTGCCGGGGACGTGCAGAGTTGGGGAGCGCTGGGGGCCGGGGCCGTGCAGAGTTGGGGAGCGCTGGGGGCCGGGGCCGTGCAGAGTTGGAGAGCGCTGGGTGCCGGGGCCATGCGGGGATGGGGAGCGCTGGGTGCCGGGGCCATGCGGGGATGGGGAGCGCTGGGGGCTGTAGCGGGCGGCGGTGGGGCCGGTCGCGGTGCGCGCTCGGACTGCTCGGTGTCACAGAAAGTTTGAGCCCCCGGGGCGGTGCGCGGCCCTCTCCTGGATCTGCTCCCCGCTTTCCCGGATGGAAGCTTTGTCGTCTCCCAAGAACCCTGGCTTTCCCTTCCCCGGCACGGAATGACAAAGGAAGCATCCTGCTTCCCCAGGCTCCTCCGTGCCGGAGCGAGGGAATGACTTCAGAGCTGTCACGGCCACCGTTAGCAAGGATCGGCTGTACCTCACACCCTGACATGAGGTAAAGTGATAAACTTCATAAACTACAGATCACATCCAACGTTTTAGTGCCAAGATGCTGAATCTTCTCATGAGGGCACAGCCACTACTGAACAACCCAGTAACCCTGTTTTCCAAGCTTTATCCATGTGCTACAGTTAACCCTGCTCTTCAGAAAGATGGCACCAACAGGCATTAGAAATTCAAACAACCTTGAGCCATTGTATCCTACTAGGCAACTTTTCAAAAGGTAAGAATAACCCCTCTCATCTTCAAGCCATAACTAAAAAAGAAGAACAAAAAAAACAAAACAAAACAAAACAAAAAAAATCAATGCCATGGAAACAAACCTAAAATTGTTTTGAAGGATTTGGAGTTTTAATTCAGTCCTAGCTGCACATGAAGTCTTTTATGGCTTGTATGTTCAGACCCAGGATCCTGCTACAAACCTGGGGAAGAGACAGGCACATAACTCATAGTCAGACCTTAAAATACTGTGGTCAGTCCATCATCCACAGTCAAGTTCATTATAAGAGGGGGGAAATGTGAATGATTTGCGTGACACAGAGCTAGAAATACCTCACAAATTGCTGAAAACCAGCTTTTGGCAGGCGCTGAGGGGAAGCTGGTTTGGGGGTTCTATAGGGGTGTTCTGGCACACGATAAACAGAAGGTTTGTTTCCAAAGCTGACAACTGAGATTTTTCTTTTCTATAAATAAAGGCACTTTTTATTAAACAAATAAACAAACACCACCCCAACTTGGCAGAGTAGTTTACCGAAAAGGGAAACCACATGGCTTTAACTGTCAGGAGCAGAAATATTTGTGCAAAAAGAAAAGTACCTGCTGCTTATTCTGAAACAGTCTGGGATAAAGACCCATTCCCATTGTCCTCATTACCACTGCTCCCACTGAAGTCAGGCTGGTGCATTACACAGAAGCAGCAAGATCTATTTTAATTATAAACCATTTTGGAAAAAGCTGGATTTAAAGGCTTTTGGCACATGGCTGTTACAGATGATCCCAATGGAAAAAAATAATCTTAGGATCTTAAAAAAGAATGCAAGCATTTGAAGCAGCTCCTTGCTGAAGGACAAGGCGAGCATTTTTGCCACCACTTCCCCCAAGAAAGAAGCAGAATTAAGTCCCCAAAAAACAGGAGGGAGGGAGAAAGCCATAAGTCCTCTTAGTGTGACAGATGGCTACAGGGTACCTGGCACCCTTGAGTGTATGGTCCTGGGGAGGACAGCACAGCAGGAGAAAATAAAGATGTCAAAAAAAAAAAAAAAAAAAAAAAAAAAAAAAAAAAAAAAAAAAAAAAAAAACCAAACAAAAAAAAAAACAACCAAGGAAAAAATCTCTGTGTGGGAAAAATAACATGAGAGCTAAAAAGACAGAATACACATGTGCCAAGGGCCCCCCTGCCCTGTCCAGGAAGATTAACTTGTAAAAGCTCGCCAGGTTTCTGTTGCTGCTGTTCTTTTATTCTGGGGAGAGGCAAGCAGCAGACTTTGAAGCTGTGCTGGCTGACAATGATCCCATCACCTGGGACTGTCCCCAGCCCAGCTGCACCTCCTCCAGGACAGCTGGCCCTGCTGCTGACCACAGAGGCAGCTGGGCAGTGCTTCCCTCTGCAGACCTGCTAAGGGAACCAGCCTGAGGAGAAGCTGATCCCCCTTCCTGAACTGGTTTGCAGCATTCTGTGTTTCACCGGCCCCTTCTGCCATGCTGCTCTCAGCAGCAGCAACAACTTTCCCTTCATTTCTTTCACTTGGGAGAAGTTATTTCAGTTTTGTTCAGTTGTACTCCAGTCACTTCTGGCCTGAGGAGATCAAGCAAACCCCAGAGTGTTCACACCAAGCATCACATTCCCTTCAGTGTGTCCTGAGAACCACCCTCAGCACGTTCTGAACGAGGCTCAGTTCTCTGGGACTGCTAAGGAGCCAAGTGCCACCTGTGTCACCAGAGCTGCAGAATTATCCACAAACACATCCCTCTGTACCTCCCCTGCAGTGACAAGGGAGAGCAAAATGCTTCAGATAATAACAACAAACATCAAAGGATCCACTGAATCAGGGAATCACAGGATCACCAAGGTTGGGGAAGACCTCCAAGGTCATCGAGTCCAAACATTAACCCAGCCCCACCATCCTGTTCAGCACTAACCCCTGTCCCCAAGTGCCTCATCCACATGTTTTTTGAACACTTCCAGGGGTAGTGACTCCACCTTGCTTTGGGCAGCCTGTGCCAGGCCCTGACCACCCTCTCAGTGATGAAATTTTCCTAATATCTAATTTAATTTCCCCTGGCACGACTTGGGGCTCTTTGCTGTCACCCTGCCCTGAAGATGGATGCCAACAGGACGTGGGTGTAGGAGACAGGAAAAGTTATGCTTTGTGGCATTCCAAGGTCCGAGAGCAGCTTCCCCACCCAGCTGAGCTTTGCATCCCCAGAACAATGAACTAAGTTTCAACAGTAAATACAAAATGGTTGCTTGAAAAGGTCTGTCAAGAATCGACTCTCTAAATCAGGGTTCAACCAAGGCATAGCTTAGCCTCCACTGGAGAGTTTGAAGGTTTTTTCTTCTATTTTTTATCTTTTTTTTCCCACTTTTATTACATTCCTACCAAGAAAAAATAGCTTGAAACATTGTTACTAAATAGAGAAGAAGAACTAAAGGATATGTGTCAGTACTGGGCAGAAGAGATCAGTTTGCATGTCTAATAGAAAAATTCTATTTTTGCCCATTCCAGTGGAGTTCTGTGAACAGCGCACACACACTTTTCAAGTGCTAGCCAAAATAATTACTTCTCTCCTTCTGTGGGGGGAAAAAAATCCACTAAATCATGACTATTCAATGGATTGGTTAATGACATAGTAGTGCTTTAGCTGAAATCTTTGCTCCTTAAAATACAGCCAACACGAGGTGCCAGTTAGAAGAAGAATTAAAAATACAAAAATAACTTGATCTGCAGAAGCTATCACCCCCTGATTGCTTCAGGAGTGTGTGATGGTAGCATGATACCATGACAGATCTGGGGCAGACTGTCTTCACAATCTGGGAGATGTAAAACAGGCAGGAAAAAATAGTCTCTGTTACTCACTGGAGCTTCTGCTAGTGCTGGGGGTTCTCCAGGGCAAAGGTGCCTTCCCTCAGCACCAGCTCCATCCTCGCCCAGATGATCACAGGGTGCACCCAGTTACATTTCCAGCCTTGTAGCACCAGCTCAAAGGAAAAAAAAAAAAAAAAACAAAAAAAAAAAAAAAAAAACACCAAAAAAAAACCAAACAAACCACCTTTGGGTCTGTTAGCTAAATTTCTTTGAATTGCATAAATCAGCCTTCCCATAACCAAATTTCTGTACGTTTCCGTAACCAAATTCCTGAAAACAGTGATCTGTAAAACAAACAATCAGACAAACAAACAAACAAACCAAACAGCCAAACAAAAACCTGCAGAAAAGGTTCAATTTAAAGCCAATTTTGTTTCCTCAAAGTCTGAGAGTTCTGGCTAGAGTGCTGTCAGGGTAACTAGGTTATTTCTTTGCTTTCAGGTGGTGCTTGAGAGTTGCATCTTCCCTTTTTTCTCTCAGGCTATCAAGAATTCCTGATTATTCAGCCTCAATTGTGTTGCTTTGCCACCAAAACCACCTCTGAGAAAGCTGCATGTTCATCAGGTAGATGAATTTAGGCCTCCGTGTTGCCCATGAATTCTTTGTTTTTCCTACCGGCGTTTTCTCCATGTGGAATCTGCTCCCTTCAAGGGTCACCAGCATCACTGTGAGGCCTGGGCAGGTGAAAGGAGTAAAACTTGTATAAAAAGATGTTTTACTATTTTCAGAAGCCAGTATTCTGAGGTTGATGGCTCACTCTGCTCTCTCTGAGCCATTTCTGACATACTTCAGGCACGTATTTAACATCAAGGAGTGAACCCTTTATCAGGTTTCTTGAAGTTTTTCTCCACTATGGGAACAGCAAATGCACAAAATCAGTGTTATCTTCAAAGTTGGGAACATATTTAGTTGCACATTACAATAACTCCATTCATATTTCATGGATTTTTAAGTTCAGTCTGTAAACATGGACAGCTCATCACTGATACATCAGGGAAATGCTGTGAAAAAACAAGCAACTTATTGTGCTTTTAGCATATGAGATTGCTGCATGGTTCCCTCAAGGATATTAAAAAGATCTGTGCTATGGTTATCAATAAATATCTTTCAGGATCAGCATTTTTAAAGCTTCTAGAAGGGCTTCAGCTCTTGACTGACTTCAGAAATTAAGGAACTTACTCACAAAAAGCAAAATCATAGCTTAAAGTCAGCTACTCCAGTTTCGCTGCTTTGAACTTCAATATTCATCTTGATGACCAGAACCTAATTCTTAAATAATTTTTTATTAGAGCTGGTTTGAAAAGCTTCATCTTATTTCTTGAAAAGCAGGGGGGAAGGGAGAAGAGCAAGAGGAGCAAATTTATTGAAATTTTTATAAATCATCGAAAACTCAGAAAATCAATTTTAAATATTGACTCCTTGTGTCTTTAGAAAATAAATTCTCACTTATTTCTTTTTTATTACAGAAGGTACTTACATGGCCTAAGTTATTTCAGCACCTAATCATCACCTGATAGTCCTTGAGCCAGGGAATACGATTTGGTGGTTTGTTACACCAGCAAACAAAAAGATACCTGAAGACCTTTGAAAAAACCACAGAATCACAGAATGGTTTGGGTTACAAAGGACATTAAAGCCCATCCAGTGCCACCCCTGCCATGGCAGGGACACCTTCCACTGTCCCAGGCTGCTCCAAGCCCCAGTGTCCAGCCTGGCCTTGGGCACTGCCAGGGATCCAGGGGCAGCCACAGCTGCTCTGGGCACCCTGTGCCAGGGCCTGCCCACCCTCACAGGGAACAATTCCTTCCCAGTATCCCATCCAGCCCTGCCTTCTGGCAGTGGGAGCCATTCCCTGGGGTTTAAATTCCCAAGAAAACCAGGAGATGACACAAAGGACCTGGCCAGGACTGAAGCCTTTAGGAGCCTTCAGGGCAAGAGGTCAGTTTGTCACCAGTCCCCTGAGTCCCAGGGTGACACCCTCAGCTGCTGGGCCCTGCAGCAGCACTGCAGTACAGCCATTCCTGTGGGGAGCAGAGAAATGCTGAAAGATCCCAAAATCAATTTGTACCATCCCTATTCCTTTTAACATCCTGACTGCCTTTCCCATGACTGTCACAAGTGCAGGTCTGACACTGCAGCTGAGACAAAGCCCAGAACTCAGTATCCAGACAAAGCCCAGAAGTCAGTTTGTTTGGATGGAGGAACCCTCCCAGGGCTCAGCTGTCTCCCCCTAAGCCTGCTCTTGCTTCCTGTAGCAATCTGGCCTGTCCCACCTCAGAGGAGAGCCCAGAAATGGAGTCTCCCCTCTGGGCTGCTGCTTGAGCCTGGCTCTGAGGACTTTCTGGATGCTACAGCTCATGCTCAAGAGGGATGACTTATCCCCTGACTTACACCAAGTACTCAGCTTAGGGTCAAGGCTCAAAGTCTTTTCTGAACCCTCCATGGCTCTCCTCATGCTTCTCATGCTCCCCCCAGCAGGACCATACTGGGCAGGATGAGAGTCCAAAGTCACAGAGACTGCACTGAAGATACAAATCCAAGACTCGGCCATGGTGCAGCCATAGATGCCAATGGAAAACTGACACCCTTCTTTTATTCCTTATCCATGAGAACCCTCCATGTGTCAATTTCAAAATACAGTGTTGTAATAAAGAAAGCAAATTAAAAAAAAAAAACAAAAACGGTGACTTTTACAAGCCACTGTGCACAAATACTTGCCTGCTTATGTCTTTTCATGTCATTCTTTTGCAGTATTTGGATGTCTCTTGCACTGTGCTTAAACCGTATCCCAGCCATGCCAGGGCAGTGTTTATCCTGCTGTGGTTCTGAATGGTGGGCTGGCCATCTGCAAATAACACACTGCTTTAACTCAAAAAATTTAAACTTCCCAATAAAGAGGAACCACAGATGGCAACAACTGCTTGACAAATGCCAGTGTGAACTGCATCACACTGATTAAACATAATTGATTGACATCAATAAATTCTTGCTACAGAATTTAGAAGATACTCCTCATAAAAATTTAAAGAGGTCTGTATCCCAGCAAAAGCAATAATTCAAAGCAGTTCTTAATGTTTAGAAAATCAAGTAGGTCAAGAAACACACATATATGTGTTTACACTCTGAGTTAAACAACTGAACTTCCCTCTCAGGCAACCTTTTGTTTTATTTTGGGAATCTGTATATGAACTGTCTTCCCAGTTCCCAAAACACACCAAGTGCCTGTCTCAGTAAAACCTCACAGGTGCTGTGTATCCTTGTGGAGTTCAATGAAAGGTACAATGAGAAAAACAAAACCAAATTGGATTTTATCTCAGATTTGCTGTTGATTCATTGAGTGTCTCCAGGCAAAATGCCCAGAGCTAAGTTTTCAGGGTAGTCATAATCATAGGATGGCTTGGGTTGGACAGGACCTTAAAGCCCTTCTTGTTCCACCCCTGCCATGGGCAGGGACACCTTCCACTATCCCAGGCTGTTCCAGGTCCCACAGTCCAACCTGGCCTTGGACACTGCCAGGGATCCAGGGGCAGCCACAGCTGCTCTGGGCACCCTGTGCCAGGGCCTTGTAAATCCTCTCTCCCTACCTTCCCTGTCAGCTCTCTCAGCCTTTCCTCAGAGAGAATCTTCAACCCTCCATCCCTCTGATCATCTTGTCCATCTTCTCATGTGTCAAATATGCAGACCCTCAACTGAAGGCTGCAATTTCAGAGTGGCTGAACAGCCTGAACTCCTCAGCTCAGCATTGGTGCAGAAACAGTACCAGCCACAGGCAAGTGCTTGGTTTGGGAGGTGGGGTCCACAGAACTGCCAATCCCACTGGGGAAGCCCCCAGAAGAAGCTCTTTTGAGGTAGGAGTCTCCTTTTTACTGCAAATATTCTCAGCTGGGGAGTTATTCACAGAGAACCCTTTCTCCTCCTCTTGCTTAATGTTTAGGTGGAACTGCAGTAGGAGATTAGGGACAAAACAAAGCAGAGTTTTGGCTGGGAGGACAAACCAGGGGAGGCTAAGCCTGCTCCGCTCCCACCAGGTACTGGATGGTGGAGTTGCAAAGGAAAGCAGATCCCAAGGCTCAGTCAAACCTGTGACTTCCTCCATCAAAGGAAAACTGGTGCCCAAAATAGGCATGGGGTGATTTCTCATCCAATACAAAAACAGGCTTCAAGCACCATTCAGTGACCAGGCCCAGCCCACCATGTCCCAGTGACAGATGGCTCCAGCCACTGCCAGGTACAAACATCTCCAGCCCCATTGAACAGCTGAGTCTTGATACTTCACAAGTACAAATTGGCTGTTTTTGTATAGCTTGAGCAGTTATTCAGCTACCCTGAAGGGATTGTTCTTAGCTTTGAAGATTGCTGCTTTCATTTCAGAAGAATGGCCAAAAAGATCTTCCATTTTCTTTCCTACAACAGCATTTGTTGTGGGGTAAGGATATGACATCTTAAAGGAAGCAGGGAGAGAAAATTATGTGCTAGACCCTGCCTCTGGGATATACATTTGCATCTAGGGCTGAAGGTCTCACAGGATAGCTTTTATACACAAATATACACAAATTATGTGCTAGACCTTGCCTGGAAGGATATACATTTGCATCTAGGGCAGAAGGTCTCATAAGGTAGCTTTTAAAGGAAAAAGACTGTGCTGAGCCCATCCAATTCTCCCTCATCTGGTCTACCTCATCACAGCACTTGGGTGCTCCCCTTTTTTCCCATGCGAAAGAGGAATAAATTATTATGGGGAGATTCATCCCAGTCGTACCTACAGTTTGCAATGGTGCACAAAGCAGGGGTGTCCTGAGCCTGCCCTCCCCCAGCAGTGCTCTGCCTTCACCTTGCTCTGCAGAAACCACCTGGGAGCAATTGATGCACTCCCAAAGTCCTGCTTTTGCACTGCTTCAAATCTCAGAATCATAGAAGAGAATCCCAGAATAGTTTGGGTTAGAAGGAACCTCAAAGCCCATCCAGTGCCACCCCTGCCATGGCAGGGACACCTTCCACTGTCCCAGGCTGCTCCAAGCCCCAGTGTCCAGCCTGGCCTTGGGCACTTCCAGGGATCCAGGGGCAGCCACAGCTGCTCTGGGCACCCTGTGCCAGGGCCTGCCCACCCTCACAGGGAACAATTCCTAATTCCCAAGATCCCATCTATCCCTGCCCTCTGGCAGTGAGAAGCCATTCCCTGTGTCCTGTGCCTCCATGCCCTGTCCAAAGTCTCACTCCATCTTTCCTGCAGCTCCTTCAGGCCCTGCAAGGGCACAGTGAGCTCACCCCAAAGCTTCTCCTCTCCAGGTGAACATTCCCAGCTCTCCCAGCCTTTCCTCCCAGCAGAGCTGCTCCATCCCTCTGCTCATCCTGGAGCCTCCTCTGGACTCCTCCAGCAGCTCCAGCTCCTGCTCTGCAGGTGGGGTCTGCACAGGGGCAGAGGGGCAGAATCCCCCTCCTCAATCTGCTGCCCACTCTGGTTTTGATCTCATCACGTGAAAAAATCAAGATTGACTGACATCACTGCAATGGATGTCATTCTTCAATGCTGCTGCTCCAAGGGACGTGCTCAAGGTCTGGCAATGACTTGGGTTCCCCCACTCTGGCTGTTCATTGTCTTAAGGCAAATACTCCTCCAGTAAAGCAGTTCTGCAGCACTTAAAGACTTTGGCTGGCTGGCTCCTCAGTCTGTCTGGGCAGAGTGATTCCTCCTGCACTCATTCCTGCAGTCATTCCTGCAGTCATCCCTCCTCGCTCCCCAGCACTTCAAAGGCCAATGGAACATCAGAGGGACACACTGCAGTGCTTTGTTTTCCTCTCTCCTTAACTGCTTTTTTAGCATTTTAAAACACAATGCACTCATGAAAGGTTGTAAAATTCCTCATAAAGTTGACTGTGCCACAGGATTATGGAATACATCTTGGAACAATGGATAAAAGCTAATCTTGGATCTGTCACCAGAAAACACTAATATATTTCAAAAAGCTATTAGCCCTTAAACCAAAAGCAACACAGAATTTGATTTTGGGCAACAGGCTATAAACCACTGAAATTGTTTGGCAGCTCTACATTGAAAGCAGGTGGAAAAAGCTGTAAGAGCCCTGGCATTTATTTTATTCAGCTATTTAAGGCATATTTTACATAGATTCCAAAACATGTGCATGAAAACTAACACTAAGTAAGAATACTTGAAAACAACAGTGGATCAGTTGATATATCACACATTTTCAGGAAGCAGAGCAACATTTGCTATGTTATGCAAGAAGAAAGTGAAATGCTGTAAATATTACAGATAAAAACAAATAAACTATCAATAGCCTTTACAATTTTTACAGCATCATATCTTTAAGGAGCTTTAGAGCCATCAGCTTTGACCATAACCTTCAGATGAGCAATATCCATTTTGTGGATGGAAACACTAAAGATCAGCCATTCATCCTAAATGTCCTGCTTAGTTCTGAAGGGCTTTGAGACAGGGATGGGCAGGATGACCAAGGATGGTGGGACAGGGAGGAAATATTTGGGGAATGCAATGGGAAATAGAGTTTGATATTGCCACATGGAAAGCTAAAACTTGAATGTGTTTCATACCTTGTTTCTTCCCCTGGTCTGTGTAATACGTGGTCTTGTCTTTCATTTTGCCAGTGGATTCCAGAATGCCAGGCTGGGCCAGGCTGGCAGGGAGCACAGAGGGTCCCTGGTGCCACCTCCCTGCTCAGGCAGGGCCATCCCAGAGCACAGGGCACAGGATTGTGTCCAGAGGGCTCTGGAGTATCCCCGCTGAGGGAGACTCCAGCCCCTCCCTGGGCAGCCTGTTCAGGGCCGGGCACTGCCCAGGGCAGAAGTTCTGCCTCCTGTGCAGGGGCAGTTCCTGGGCTCAGTCCCTGCCCGTGGCTCTGGTGCCACTGCTGGGCCTGGAGCAGAGCCTGGGCCCTGCTCTGCCCCTCCCTGCACACAGGGACACCCAGGGCTGAGGGCCCCTCTCAGCTGGGGCTCCTCTCCAGGCTGAGCAGCCCCAGCTCCCTCAGCCTTTCCTGGGCACCGAGATGCTCCAGGCCCTCCTCATCCTCACAGCCTGAGCTGGCCCCGCTGCAGGAGCTCCTGTCCCTGCTGTGCTGAGGATCCAGAGCTGGACACAGCAACCCAGAGGTGCCCCCAGGCTGAGCAGGCCACAAATGAGTGGGATGCAGGTCATGAAACAAAAAATAGGTGAATTTTCTGGGAAAAATAAAAAGATATGAAAAGATCAGGGAGATAGAAAAATGCTTCAGACGAAGAGTGTCAGAGTTACCTTCCCACAGAGCAGAGATACTTTTGTCAAGTACTTTGAGAGAGGTGATCTTTAAGCTCTTCAAAGCCTCAAAGAAAGGGAAAACATGACAGCACTAAGGTGAGGAGTTTCAGGCTTGTGGCTGAGTGCTGGAACTGGAAATGGTTGAAGAATCCCAGCAGCACAGCCAGGACTGTGCATCAGCAGTGATGCCATTCCAGTGTGTTTATTTGGGGCCTGGACAGTAGATTTGCATTTTATACATAGAAATTACTGCAGAAAAGCTAATTCTCAGAAGAAAGGCGTTTTTGGTATTTCTCTGGGAAATAACCTACTGGACACAAAACGTTACTTTTTTCCTTTAAAAGATACAATTATCTCAGAGCCTCTTAAGGAAGGGAGGTATCAGAATAATTAACCAGATCATTGCTGCTCTTGTGTTCCTGCTTTGGCAAAAGCTGGGGCACACAATAACTTATCAGCACAGAGGTGCCTCTGACCTGCACACATTCAGGCCTGAGAGAAGGGAACAGAGCTGGGAAGGGTCTGGAGCCCCAGGAGCAGCTGAGGGAGCTGGGAAGGGGCTCAGCCTGGAGAAAAGGAGGCTCAGGTGGGACCTTGTGGCTCTGCACAGCTCCCTGCCAGGAGGGGACAGCCGGGGGGGTCGGGCTCTGCTCCCAGGGAACAGGGACAGGAGGAGAGGGAACGGCCTCAGGCTGGGCCAGGGCAGGACCAGGGGGGATTTTCAGGAGGAATTTCCCCATGGAAAGGGTGGTCAG
The DNA here is from genome assembly GCA_013400575.1 of Peucedramus taeniatus. Lineage (NCBI taxonomy): Eukaryota > Metazoa > Chordata > Aves > Passeriformes > Fringillidae > Peucedramus > Peucedramus taeniatus. The sequence goes on along the minus strand of WBNO01027183.1, from coordinate 598,205 downwards.
GCCCTGGCAGGGGCTGCTCAGGGAAGTTTGGAGTGCCCATCCCTGGAGGTGACCAAGGAAGGGCTGGAGGTGGCACTCAGTGCTCTGGGCTGGGTCAGTCACAGGTTGGATTCGACGATCCTAGAGTTTCTTTTCCATCCTTAATGATTCTGGAATTCTGACTCACACGAAGCTTTGGTGTTTTCTTTCTGTCAATTAGACACACATATCTATGAGAAAGCAGTGAATTCTACAATTTTGTCAAACCCAGGCTTCAGTAATAAGGAAATTATGCCTCCAGAATCCTTTCATTCACCAGACTGAAAGCAGCACGGAGCTGACTCATTCCATGGGGCTGCCACCAGTAGTCTAAAAATTTCCTACAGGAGGTCCTTGAGGTACAGAGGAGACAGTTCTGGGAAGAAAAACAAACAAACAAACAAAAAAAACCCCCAAAATACCCCAAAAACAAACAAACAAACAAAGGAAAAAAAAAAAAAAAAAGAAAGGTTATTATGACCCACAGCGGTGATAGGAAATAAGGAGGCACAAAACCCCCAGGTCTGAGACGCTGAACACATCCCACCAGCAGCTTTCCAAACTGCTTTGCTCTCCCTGGGAAATGTTTCCCCATTTCCAGAAACCACCCTGAACAGTCACAGCATTTGGAGATGCTGTTCACAACTCCTCCAGGGCAAATAAATCCCAGCAGCTCCACCAGCACAGCTCATAGAGGGTGTCTGTTTTACCTGCTCAGTATTCAGTGCTCTGGTGTGCAGACAAAGGACACCAAGGATTCTTTGGCATAACTTTGGCCATCTCCACCTCTGACACTGTGCCTCCTCTGCTGCAGCAGCTGGAGAGGGAAAAGGTGGATGAAGGCAGGAAAAGGCCCCTAGAGAGTGAGGTGAACATGGCACAACTCTGAGCACTCACACTCACCTGACTGGGGGAAGAAGCCTCCTTTCCAACTGAGCATTTGTCACCTTGCACAGGAAAATTCCACAGATGGATTATTTTCTTCCTGTACCTAAACTGCAGGAACTAAAAACTGAGTACATCAGTTTAAAATCATATATGTGCATATACATTAAAAAAATAAAACCAAAGATAAAAGCCCTGAGCTCAGTTTAGCCACTAAGCTAAGTGTGGATGGAGGAGGAATCAGGGCTGGGATCACAAGGAGCCCCTCAATGGGCTCAGGACTGCACCCAGCACAGAGCTCTCACTGCTCAGGATTAGCAGCCACTCACAGGCCACACAGAAACTATTTTGCAGTCTGAATGGAGCATCTCTTGAGATAATTGAAATTAAGGACTTCAGGCCTGAAGTTTCCCAGTTACAGCAACAAGTTGAAATCACAATATTCTGAGAGAAAGGGACCCACAAGGATCATCCAGTCCAGCTCTTGTCCCTGCACAGACACCCCAACAATCCCACCCTGGGCATTCCCAGGAGCTCCTGGAGCTCTGGCAGCCTCGGGGCTGTGCCCATTCCCTGGGGAGCCTGGGCAGTGCTGTGGATAGCCCTGGGGAAGTCAGTGATGATGCTCATTTAGACAAAATGTGCCCCAACAGAAATGCTGGGAGAACTGGGATCTCAAGACTTGGGTTTTGGAATTAAGCTTGGGACCAGAGTTGGGCAAGTTACTTGGAGCAATTCAGTGAATAAAACATCATTTACTGGATTTAATTCTCACATTCATGTCTTACATTTTATTTCTTCAGTGTGGAGACTCTCAGTAGTGCACTGGCAACCTGAAGGCACATTAGAGCCTGTTACCCATCCTTGTGCAAATGGCCAGGGCAATACCTGCCTCTGACTCAAACCCATTTAAGCCCCATGTTTTTCATTTCACTACAATAGCTCCCTGAGCTGGATCACATCAGTGACCAGTACAAACATTTGAGCTGCCTTGCTGTTTATTCAGTTCCATCTTGGCTTAGGAGATCATTTGTGATCAACAACTACAAGGTCTCAACGTTAATTTGGACTACAAGTCTACTAGGAAACAAAATAAATTTTGACAGATACATGCAATGATCCAAAAAGGGTTAATTTTAATTATGTTAATGTTTAATAAATGGTTATTCAAATCCTACAATAATAACTTGATAGTCCTCCTTACAAAAATGACAATTCTCTAGCTCATAATAACTAATTATATTTAAGCTATTAATGGCAATAATTTATCAATTATCCAGCTACTAGATTTCTTATTAAAACATACTCCTAATGCAAAACAGCTTTCTGGAAAAATTCTGAATGAGCAATCAAATGGCCACTCCTGGGAAGCACACAGTCTCTGTACATGGAATAGGGGTCTCAGGGGCATCTGCAAACCACTGCAGAAAAGGTAAAATGTTTCTGTATATTTGATTCTGCTGCCACTGCCTGAATTTCTCCTTTTTGATGCAGGGATGCTGGAAAGGATCTGTTTTTCAGCTCTGCCTTGGGTGGGATAATGAGGGGTCTTTCAGTAGCATTAGCAGGAGGAAGGTTTACTGGCAGAGCTTCCAGCTTTTCTTGTAGGTGTAGCTTTAATCACTGGGGACTGTGCCAAGGCTGTTGATGTGGTATTTCTGAAGAAAAAGAGCTTCTCCTGCTCCTTTAAAGAGCTGCCAGTGCTTGCAGGATGATTATATCATATATATATTTATGTGTTTATATATAAGTATTCTGCTTAGAAAGAACATCTAGGTCATGTTTTCCATACTGATCTACCTTCAATCTGCATCATCAAGGGCACTTTCAGAGAAGCAAGAGCCTTCGAAGGGATCTCTGCTGCTGCTGCTTATCCCCCAGGCTGAAGTTGAACCCTCAGCTGTGTTTTGGGTTTGACTGGGGGATGGAGAGGCTACAGGGAGAGGCTGCAAGTGTCTGATGGAGCCAATTCCAGCTGGCCAAGGCCGAGCCCAGCAGGGACTGTGGTAGCACCTCTGGGGTAACTGAAGTAAGAATGGAGGGGGGGGGGGGGGGGAGAACCCAAAAGTTCCCCACTGCAGCTGGAGAATGGAGGAGTGAGAATGTCTGAGAGAATGAACTCGGCAGAGACCAAGGGCAGTGCTGAAGAAGGGGCTGGAGCTGGTCCAGGTGCTGAAACTGAGGTTCCTGAAAGATGCCAGGGTGCAGCCCCTGGAGAGGCATCTGAGGGCACAGGAAGCAGAGATCCCCCTGCAGCCCCAGGAGGAGCCCAGGGCAGAGCAGGGGGGTCTGAAGAGGCTCTGACCCCGTGGGAAGCCCCTCCTGGAGCAGGATCCTGGCAGGGCCTGTGACCCTGCGGAGAGAGGAGCCCACCTGGAACAGGTTTGCTGGAAGGACTCGATGGGAGGGACCTCACTGGGGCAGCTCCTGAAGGACTGAGCCCATGGAAGGACTGAGCCCATGGATAAAGGGATCCCTGAAGCAGTTCCTGAAGGACTGAGCCCATGGATAAAGGGATCCACACTGGGGCAGCTTCTGGAGAACTCTCCCAGGCTGGAGCAGGGGCAGAGGGTGAGGAGTCCAAGCCCTCTGGAGGAAGGAGCAGCAGGGACAATGTGTGGTGGACTGACCACAGCCCCATTCCCATCCCCCTGAGCCCCTGGGGAAGAGGGAAAACAAATCAGGAGTGAAGATGAGCCTGGGAAGAAAGGAGGAGTTTGGAGAAGGTGTTTTAAGATTTGGGTTTATTTCTCAGTTTCCTACTCTGATTTGATGGGTGATAAATTAAAGTGATTTCTCCCAGCTGAGTCTGTTTGCCCATGGCAGCACCTGGCGAGGGATCCCACCCTGCCCTTATCCCACCCTGCCCTTATCCCACCCAGAGCCTTTCCCTGTGTCCTGTGTCCCCTGTCCAGCTGAGCAGGGCAGTGACAGAGGGGCTTGGTGGGCCCAGGGTGCCCAGCCAGGGTCACCCCACCACAGCAGAGGGATCTTTTTCAACTTCCCCAGAACTAAACAACAGTATCAGCTTGCCCAGGGGAGGAAATCCCTTGAATTTCAAGGGAATTCCAGAACAGCCCTGAAAGACAAACAAAGAAAATATTTCATAAGGTGCCATTAATAAATGACAGATCAAAGAGATCTTTTTCCATATGCTTCCCATATGGGCCTTCAATGAAAACCTTACTGGATTCTGCAGTTGCTGGGAACAGGGAACATTCACAGGCAATGCTGGAGGCTGGGGATGTAACATCCCTCACTTCAGTACAACCATGGCTATAAAATCCAGCACTTTTATGGTGTATTAGATATAAGATACCCATGAACACAGCAAAAGCCATCACCCTCCACCCAGTATCTGCAGTTTGGTTATGGACTACAATTTGACATCTCTATTTACAACTCCAAGGTAGTACTTTACCTGCTAAAGCCTATTTATATCCCTGGAACAGATCTCCAAGTAGCTGTTCACATGTATCTGACCAGAATAGCAAAGCCTGGTCCTCTCTGTGTGCTAAACCCAGCATTTCTTGGTGAATCAGTTATAACTATGGTCCTTTACAGCAGCAGGCTCAGCCCCCTCCCAGTCCTGGTCCCACAGGGCTCAGGGATCACCATTTCAGCCCAGGCTGTGCTCCCCAGCCAGGCACAGCTTGTTTTGGGGCTGCAGCTTTGTGTTCCAGTGCCCCAGGGATGCAGCAGGCTCACCTGCNCTGGCACACCCCAGTGTTCACAGCACATCTTAAAGCCAGAGCCAACAACAACAGGAGAAAAATGGCCTGTGCCCAAAGGAATGGTGTTGGCAACAATGTGAAGGGAGGTGATGGAGAACCAGGTTTGGGTTGGAAGGGACCTTAAAGCCCCTCCCATCCACCCCTGCCATGGCAGAGACACCTTCCACTGTCCCAGGCTGCTCCAAGCCCCAATGTCCAGCCTGGCCTTGGGCACTGCCAGGGATCCAGGGGCAGCCACAGCTGCTCTGGGCACCCTGTGCCAGGGCCTGCCACCCTCACAGGGAACAATTCCTCATTCCCAATATCCCATCTAAGCTATCATCCCTCAGTTTGAAGCCATTTTCCCTTGTCCTGTCACTCCAGACTCTCATAAATTGTGTCTCTCCATCTTTCTTGTCAGCTCCTTCAGGTATTGGAAGGAATCAAACCCAAGGAATTTTATTCGTCTCAGCTGAAGATACTCCACAGGGACAAGGTAGTTATTTAAATAAGCAAATTCCAAAGCATTTTCTGGGTGATTTTCTTCTGTTTGTTTAATTGCAAAGTCCCTTATTATATATACATTTTAAAAAGTGATACTGACAGACTTCAGGAATCACTGAGCAATGAAAAACAGTAAATCTGTAAGAAAAAAGGGATACTTTACAGAGATGACAAATTAGGGTGAAAAAAATGCTCAGACTGCACAAAGTGCTTTCTGGGGAAGTTTATTGCACTATTTACAGATTCTGAAAGTGTGAGTCACAGAAAGCTGCTTTCTCCTTCCCCCAAGCTGCATTTACTGATGAGCATCCTGAGAGAGAATATGAAATTGTGGCTGCAAGGGCAGTCTGGGCTTGTGCCCCTGGGTGGGGAGGAGCAGAGGGAGCAGCAGGGCCCCTGCAGGGCACAGTCCTGGCATGTTTGGGCTTTCTGTGCCAGTGAGGGGCAGCTGAGCAGGAGGGCTGGCCCTGGGGACAAACAGCAGCACTGGGGACACGGTGCTGTGGCACTGGCAGAGTTGGTGTCAGTGGGGGCACACTGGGTGCCTGGAGCAGCCTGGCAGCCACCAGGACAGGGATCCCTGCAGTGCTGGCTCTGCACAGGGAGAAGAGAGAGGCAATGAAGCTCCAAGCAGAGTGACAGCAGAGACCTGGTGGCCCTGACTGGAGCAGGGACAGCCCCAAAGGCAGGGCAGAGGCTGTGAAATCCATCACTGCTCTGCAATCGAGTGCAGGTTCACACCACTGCTGCTCACAGATTCAGTTTTTCACATCTCAGCATTGGGGTTTTGCAACAATTCTTGCTAATTAATGCAAATTATCTTTTTCCCTGTAAGTTCAGAGGAAAACAAGGTGAATCAGGGAACCTGATACAGCAGTGCCAGAAACAACTGACCCAGTTCTGAGTGAGAGGCAAGCAGAGGGGCAGGGGAAAAGGTCCCCCAGACCACGGGGCCACAGGTGACGTCTGTACCCACAGCCCACCGAGTTTCAGGGAGAGCTGCAGAGTGCAACATGGAAAAAAAATTCAGGCATGAAAGAACTGGAGCCTATTAATGGCATTCCCAGTGCTGCACCTTTTTCCTTCTTCAAGTTGAAAAAAAAGGTTGGAATTTCCCTGAGCCAAACATCTCGTGTGACAAATATAAACCTACAATCAAATATCTGGCAGCTTCACTCTCCTCCGACTCAACACAGGAACTCAAATCACCTGAGACACTTGAGCTGAGAGCTGAAGCACAGGGAGATGATGTGCACTTAGAGAGGGCAGGTTGAGGCTACAGAGGGTTGGTTACTTCCTATTTCCTCTCTTGAGAAGATTGTTATATTGTGGCTTGTCTACTCCTGAAAATACAGCATGAAGTTTACTTTAGGAAGATGTTTGGTTTTCCCTGCAAATACCCTAAAAGAGCAGCACCATTAGAATTTTATCAGTCTCTTTAGCTGTAGCCTTTAAAAAAATTAAATCATACCCATTCCCTTTTGTGACATCTAACTCTTCAATATTAAAGAAAGAGTCCTTTAGAATACAAAACAATGTTTCAGACATCAGAGCTTGATACAATATTTGGATTTTTTTTTTTCTTGTGATGGCATCTGTGTATTTACAAAGTGGCAATGCACCACAGTTCCCAAGGGAGCAAAACTTATTTCCTCAACTAATCTCTTTGCTGAGAGAGCAGTGGAGATCTCAGCAAATATGCTGAGCTATAAAAGCTTTTGTCCCTGGGACAAAGCACATCAAACCCTGACACACAAAATTCATTAGACAGAGGTGAGGGAAGCACGATCAGCCCTGCTGGCTCCCACAGTAAGAATCACAGAATGGTTTGGGTTGGAAAGGACCTTAAAACTCATCCAGTGCCACCCCTGCCATGGCAGGGACACCTCCCACTGTTCCAGGCTGCTCCAAGCCCCAGTGTCCAGCCTGGCCTTGGGCACTGCCAGGGATCCAGGGGCAGCCACAGCTGCTCTGGGCACCCTGTGCCAGGGCCTGCCCACCCTCACAGGGAACAATTCCTCATTCCCAATATCCCATCCAGCCCTGCCCTCTGGCAGTGGGAGCCATTTCCCCTGCCCTGGCTCCACACACCCTTGTAAAACTCCTTCTCCATCTTTCTTGGAAGCCTCTTTCAGCTACTGAAATTCACCCCAGAATGTTCCAGGTTCAGGCCTTCACTCAAAATTCCATCCATTAAACCCATCCCAGACTCTGTGGGATACAAAGGCATCTGGACAGAGCCTTCTGCTCATCACCAGAAGCTCACAGACCCACAGCTGGAAGTTACAGATGCTTTTATCAGAGCCCAGACATCAAACAAGCTCTGCTCAACTTCAGTTTTAGACTCATCACTGGAATAAACTGACAACATGAAATTCCTTCATCCCAGCAGAGGAGCTCTGAGCAAAGCATGTAAATATAAAAGGAAGAAAAATTTATGTTCTGTACAGGCTAATTAACTCATGCAAGCCAACGTATATCAGGCAACAGCAAATGGGAATTCCAGAAACCTGAGGCTGAATCTCTGCATCCTCTGCTCAGCTCCATCTCTTATTAACGTCAAGGGAAATTCTGATAAATAAGAGATTCAGCACCTAGCTTTTCATCTGAAGTTCAAAAATCCACAGTTACTTCTCCAAAGGAGCTCCTCCAGATCTGACTGTGAGGCTGTTCCAAGCAGAAAGCCTGGATTCGTGGGGTGTAAACCCCAAGAGGGAATTTATGGCAACCATCAAGGCATGGCTCAGTGCAGAGCACTGCATCACTGGCTGCAGCAGAGCAGACTGCAAACACCATTCCCATCCCACATCTGCTGCTGCTCTGTCCTGAGAGATGATCCCTGGGGAGTTCACAGGCTGAGCAGATGTCTTGGTTTGAAAGGACAGGTGTCTGCTAAGGAAGGCAGGAGCCTCCCCTGAAATGGAAAATGGAAACCTCCTCCCTCCAAATTATAATAATTTTGAAATTAAGGGGCTCTCAGGTAAAGATATGTGAATAGGAAAAACAGTTCTTTACTAGGGAAGAAAATAAAAGTAAAATAAAAAAATGCAGTAATACAAAACAAACCACTGCCAGAGTGAGAAGAGGAGCTGACCCCCTGTGGGTCAGGGTGTGGCACAGTCCCATTCCATGGTGGTTGCTCCTCCTGCAGTGCCAGGGGTGGTTCTGGTGGAGCAGGGATCCTGGAGAAGGCTGGAGTTTTCCTCTGCAGCTCCAGGGGTGCTGGAGATGGGCCTGGTCTTCCTCTGGCAATGCAGTGCAGAAGAAAGCTGCTCCTCTGGGAATGCAGTGGGCAAAGGCTGCTGTGGTGTCCCAATCCTCAGATTGGATCCAGGTAGGAATGCTTGGCTCCTCCCCCTGGGCAGAGCCTCTCCCAATGGGATGATGGAATTTTCTCAGCCATGCAGGGACACTCAGTGGCCATGGACAGAAGAGATCTCCTGGAGGGAGGATTGGTTGTGGGAGAGATAAAGAAAAAACTGCCCAATGAACAGAGGATAACTGCCCCACCTCTACAGATGGGAAATAGAACACACACCCAGCTACACCCTGCAACCTGTGACAGCAGAGCACAGCCCTGAATTCAGATGTGTGCTCGGAATGAGAGTCCCTGGAGAGAGAAAAAGCCACCTAAGGCTGGAAACTGCTGCTGGCCCCATTCCTCTGCTAGATCTGAGCCAAAGCCACCCTAAAAGGTAAACACTGTGCTGGAAGCTCTGTTTTAGGGGAGATATCCAGGGTAAGGATCACCTGTCAGCTGCAGGGAGCTTCCAGGAGGACTCCAAATGTTATGAGTAGTCAGGTGCTTTCTACTGAGTAAAGAACCAAGAATATAAAGAGCCAAATATGAAACCAAATAAATAAAGAACAAAAAAAATTAAGGAAAAATGAGAACAGCATAAAAAATGAAAATACAAGGTTGAGGATTGCAGTTCTGGACTCTCCCCAGTCATTTTTACCTGGCCTGTGTGTGGCATTTTCTCCAGGAATATCCTGTTAAAACTCACAGACTCTGAGTATTCCCAATTCCCCCCAGTCTGAGGTGCAGCTGTGTTTCATTGAGGTCTTTTCCAAGAGGAGCCTCTACTGACAGTTCTTGGGAAGCAGCCAGCACCTCAGGAAAGGGTATTTGTGACTTGAGGGTGCCCTCGTGCAGGGGTGAGTATCACTGAGATGAGTGTCTGTCCCTGAGGTGTGTTGGGTGCAGACCTGTGGAAGAGGTTTCACAGCGACTTCTCTGAGCCAGAGAGAAGTTGTTTGATAAGAGGATCCCTGTTGACCTCTGAAAGAATTTCCTACCAAGGTCATTGACATAGAAACCAAGAAAGAAAGAAGGATAAGTAAGAGAAACCTGCAACTGCCTATTCCAATGAGCACTTTGTCTCTTGTGACCAATGAGTGAAGTGTAAACCTGTGAGTTTTGTAAGAATGTATGATAAGCATGCATGCTATAATAAAAACAGTTTGAAGCCTTCTGGGAATGGAGCGTGTTGCTTTGTATTGTCTCTCTCTCAACTATGACACAGACCCCTCAGCTGCACCCCTGGCTCCTCCAGGAGCAGCCTGACCCTCCAGAGCTCTGGGGCCTCCCTCACACCTGGTCCAGGCCCTGCTCTCCTTTTCAGTTCAAACACCTTTCCCAGTTCAGTAATCCCAGTCAGGCCCAACATGGAGACAGGTATGGACACTCCAAGTCCTGACATCCTCAGAGTATCTCTGTCCTCTCTGATTAACCACAGCAGGCAAGATATGACCTTATAAAATCACAGAGATATTTCATCATATAAAATAAGAAAGGCAGATTTCTTACACCATGTTTGCCAAATCTCTCATTTGTCCCACAACTGTTAAATGTTAGTTGCTTTTTCAAGCCAGTCTGTATTTTTATCCCCCATCTTCTCCCAGGTTCCCTTTGTACTCTGCATTTCTGCACCACATCATTGCACACAGTCACCACTTGCTGTTAAACAGATGCTGCATTTTATGCCTGCAACAGAACTGACCTCTAGATGTGGGTGTGCTTTGTTTTTAAAGCATTTCTTTCTCCTGAATTAAAATCACCAAATTAAAGCAAGTATTTCTTTACCCCTTCTCAGAGTGTAACAGAATGCAAAAACATAAATCAAATATGTTTAAACACCTTTTCCAAATCATGTAAAACCCATCTATCTTGCTAGCAACCGAGAGCTCTTCCTACACACTGAACACAGCAGATGTTAAAAAGCTGTTTAATCTTCTTTAGAGCACTTTAAGTAAAAAGCTGTGGCTTTCAAATATGTACAAAGAAGGTCAGAAAAATAAAATGCCTTGAAATGGTTTTGCTCAGGGGCCATGGGATCTGAAGTGACCTCTGTAATTCCTTGAGTTCCCAAACTTCATTATTATCAAGGCCTCTTTCCTTTTTGATGTTTTAACTATGATGAAGGTGGGTGTTGCTGGATGGGGGTTGTAACTAAACCTTTTAAGCATTTTTGATTTATTCTCCTTGCAGGGTTAGTCTATCTGAGGCTGCAGTTAATGACTGGAGAGCCACTGAAGTGTAGATTTACCATAATCACTTTCCCATCCCCCTCACAAGGATGGTTTTACCTTTTCTCCTGGATGTTTAAGTAAGTAAGTAAGTAAATAAATAAATACATAAAGCTGCAGCCCCTCAACATCTCAAACCACACAACTATTTCATAAAGTTACTGCTGTTAGAAAGGTTCCTCTTGCTTTACAATAGGTTATTGCATCTCTGCACTGGTTTATTCCCATGGACACTGCCAACATCTGCCACAAATCCTTGAGAACCTGATTCCCTTAGCGAGCCACCCTGCTCTACCTCTCCTAATCTCAGTGGTCCCACAAACACCAAAGCAGGTTTATAGCAGGGCCTGCAAATCACCCCTCTCATTTTACAGGTTGTCACCTCTCCTGGTAGGATGTATGGCTTTCAGTGTTTATTACTCTCATCCTGATTAACACAGACCATTTTCCATAAGCACACATGCAAACCTGTTACTGCCAAGTTATGGCATTCCTTGATGCAATTTAGTACATCTCTGCTGCACCAAAAAAAAAAAAAAATTCAATGATTCATCCAATTGCAATTCAGTCATTGATCCGAAGAAATGCTAACTTCCTGTGTTTATTCCTGCACTTACAGTTTCAAACCACCAAGACTTTTTTTTGTTTTTGAAGGGAGGGTTCCCCCCATTTAATTCTCTCTACTATTGTATTGTAGCTTCACTTGAAAGAAATAGATCAGTAAAATGTTCTGCATAAGAGGTGAAGCAAAGTGTGAAATAAAACACCATGAACAGCTGGAAAATTGGACAAAGCCAGAACTAAGGGAGTGCTGCTGCACACCTGCACTGCATGGACAGAGCAAAGGCCCAATGCAGTGAGGGCACAAAAAAATGTGTATTTCTCATAATCCCTGCATGAGACCTCCCTGCACAGCCCTGGAGGAGGCTCTGCTTGTTCTCAGTGGTTTCTGCAGCACACGGTGGCCCTGGGATCCCCGGCTGTCCCTGGGATCCCCGGCTGGCCCTGGGTTCCCTGGCCAGCACTGAGGATGGAGGGACAGAAGGGTGCAGCCCTCCTGTGCCCACAGCCTAGCTCAGGGCCAGGCTGGGGCACTGGTGTGCTTTGTGCTGTCACCAAGAACATGCAGTGATCCCTCCCTGTGCTTGCCTGCCCTCCCCAGCAGGATGGCCTGTCCAGCTCAGGGCTCAGCTCTCCTGCAGGGTTGCCCTCACTGTCTGTCCCACATCCTGACTGCCCCGGGACAGGGGCTGAGCCCATGGGGTGGGACCTGCTTTAGCAGCTGCTGCAAGGCATCTCTGGCTCCAGATGTGCTCATCAAAGAATTCCTGGCAGCTGGAGCTGCCTCGGGAGCCATCCAGGAGAGGCAGGGATGAATTTCTCTGTGGAGTGGCACTCAGTGCCCAGCAGGGCACAGCACCCTCAGTCACAGATTTGTCACCCACTGCTGCAGCCAGGAGCCTTTGGCACCACCAGCTCCCAGCTCTTCAGGCAGCCCTTCACTGGCTGCCTCACTCCAGCCAACAAAGCATCCCTGCCACGCTCCACAAAAGTTACAATTCATTATTTTTAGCACTGAAAGGGGGAATCGTGAATACTGGTGCACTTGACAGCTTACTCATTTACGTCAATTGAAATAATTTATTAGAACCAGGCCCAAAAGCTAAGTTTTCTAAAAAAAATGTATTTGTTTCTCTACATCTGTTCAATAAAGCAATAACAGAGGCATTGTTGTTGCTGGCAGCTCCTTGAAGGAATAATTAAGGAAACGTGGAAGAAGCTGCCTTTCAAGACTCATCCTCTCCTCACCTGGCTCCTCCTTGTGATCTGTCAGCACCCAGCTGAAATTAATTCTAAAGGGGTACACAGAGCTCTGTTGCACTAATTGCCAATTAAACAGGGAAATAAGGGCAAGTCTGACAGACTGAAATCCAGACCCACTCCAAAGCCAAGGCAGGTTCATAATACCTCTTATTTTCAACTTTTCCTTATGCTCTCCAGTTTGCAAACGTGAAGAACATTTCTCCCCACATCATTGCAAAGAAAGAAATAATCGAGTCCACTTTTCATCCCAGCACTTGGCCCAGCTTCCAAAATCCACCAAGCAGCTGTGGGTCAGCAGGTCTGTGCTCACTGACTGATGCCATGTATCCAAAATAGCTCACCTCGATTAAGGGAGCACAGAAGGCTTTGGGCTGCAAAAGGCAGCCCCACATCCATGGCTGTGAGAGCTCTCTAGTGAAACCGTGACAAATTGTACTTTTATTCACATTAAAGGCTACCCCAGTGGTGCTCAGGTGATGACTTTATTGGCACTGTTGGAGCTTTCTGAGCAGCAGAGCCCTCTCTAAGCCCGAGGAGGTAAAGAGGTTACTCCTGCAGCTCTGCACCATCTGCTTTGATGTAGGTTTGCAATGGTACTGAGAGCAGATTGAAAAGTGTTGGAGATTTCATAAATGTAATGAATGATGGGCTTTAGTGTCCTGGAGTTGGAGTATCCATGACAACTCTGCTGTGCCAAGGGACTTCCAGTCATAAACTGAGAAAGTCACTTAAAGCCTGGTTTTGTAAGATGCAGCAAGGGCCTGGTGGGATTTTTCTCCTAATCCCTAAAGACTTCCCTGCCTCCAGCTGTAACGGGAGACAACATCCCCAGCTGCAGGGGTTCCTCACACTTTCAGCTGGCCCCAAGAGTAGCTACAGCTTAAAGAAGATCTACCTAGAAAATTGTTCCCAGAAGGAAGCCCCAGTAATCCGCTTCCTTTCAAAACCCAAAAATAGGAAAAACCCTAAACCATGCACAAAACCCCCCACTTAAATCTGTTACCATTGTAGCATCTGAAGAGTTCACCCAGAAGAGAGCCCCAGGGGACCCAAAAATTGATTATCCCAGGCTTGGCACATGCCACCTAAGCCCACCAACACACATCCCCCAGTGCTTTTTAGAAACCCTTCTTTTTCTGGCCAAGTGCTGTGAGTTGAGGGCTGGGGCATAGCTGTTGTTTTCCATTCAGTCAATTCTTTCCCTAAAGAATTACTCTTTATTCTGTCTCATTAGATGATGAGCATTTAGAGACACATTTGAAAGCACTTCCCTTCCAAATGCTCAGACACAAGCACAGGTCAGCTGACAACTTCACAACTTTGATCTATCACTAATTCTGTTTTCCAGTGTGACCTCAGAGCACAAGCCTCTGCCCCAGCTGCTGCTGCTTGTTCCTCTCAAAGAATGAACAGAAGTGGCCTCTTCCCCTCCTGTTTGCCAACAGTGAACATTAAAGTGTAGCACACAGCCCACTCCCTTTCTGTGATTAACTGATTTGACCACATACATTATTCATGAGCACTTGAGGTTTTAACTGTAAAACTGGACCCTTGTGTGGTGTAGGACTGTCAGCTCTCTTGAAGGTTCAATGCTGGACTGTTCAGGATTCCCAGTTTCCAAGACCCTAACTCATCACTCAAGCATTTACTAAATCCACCACTTCCAGTGAAGCCTGTGGAACCAAGTGCTCACATCCCAAATTTAGACATGGCACAGATACTCTGAGCTTCAGGCAGGTGCATCAGAGATCCACATTTTTCAGGAGTTTACTAAAAGGCTCCTGACAACTCCAAGTCCCACTGGTCTGACCCTCACTCCATGCCTTGCACACACAAAAGGCCAAGAGCCCTGCGGAGTGGACAGCTGGGAGAGTGTCCAGCTCTGCTCACCCAACAGCAACACTCCTTCCACAGGGACCAAGAGACTTCATCTAGGGAGACACAAAATGATTCTGGGCAGGAAACTGAAAGAAATGCACAGACTGGGCCAGGCTGGCAGGGAGCACAGAGGGTCCCTGGTGCCACCTCCCTGCTCAGGCAGGGCCATCCCAGAGCACAGGGCACAGGATTGTGTCCAGAGGGCTCTGGAGTATCCCCGCTGAGGGAGACTCCAGCCCCTCCCTGGGCAGCCTGTTCAGGGCCGGGCACTGCCCAGGGCAGAAGTTCTGCCTCCTGTGCAGGGGCAGTTCCTGGGCTCAGTCCCTGCCCGTGGCTCTGGTGCCACTGCTGGGCCTGGAGCAGAGCCTGGCTCCAAAGGTGACTGAGGTCCTACCAAGAGTGGCACAGCAGGGCTCCCACAAAGTGAGCACCATCACATGGGAAAATAGGGGGGCCCTTGGACTGCAGGTACCCAGGGGCAGCAGGAATAAAAGCCCCAGGAGACCAGACTGGCCAAGCTCTGTTCATTAGCTCCTGGTAATGGGTAAGGGGTTAATTAACCACCCAGCAACACAGCCCAGCCTGCTGGAGTTACATCCAGACCCAAACAGGAGCAGCACAGCAGCAGCATCTCACACACAACTCACAGGGCTGACCTCTAGATCATTCATTGACTCATTTACACTTCTCTTGTCACTAAAGTTACCAAATTTTTATCATATCCATGGCCAGCACAAAACCCAACCTGACAAACTCAAGGCCACCCAAGAAGTTTCCCAAAAGCTTGGTGGTTGCTGCTATTTGCAATCCTGAGATTCTGCAGTTCAGCAGCAGCTTTTGACATCAAAAATGCATTATGGAAATTTGGTTCACAAGTAGACAGCACTGAAAAACCAGTATCCCTACCAAATCTAATCTGATTAGCATTTATATAGAGAAGTCTCAGTATTTTGGACAAAATACTGCAAAAAAAAGTTGATCGGCTTTTCCCTCACTAGAAAACTTTATAAAAGCAGAGGCAAAAATATTTTTAAAAAATTTAAACCCTTATGCAAAGCTGAAGATTATCTTGGAACGTAGTTTTTAACTAATAAGCTCTTAGAGCCCAACTGATATTTTAAAATAAACCTTCTAATTTCAAATTGTTATGACTTCAGGGAATTTTCTAACTGGGATCCAGGTAGTTTTAAATGGAAGTAAAGAGGCAAGGAAAACGATAACAGAAATTAATTAAGGGAATTAAATACAGTCAATGGATTCCTTTCATGTTCAAAGTAATGCAAGGTCTATATTCAACAAATGGGAAAGTAAATCAGAAAATTTCCTTTATGTCCACTCCTTAAATCTGTACCTAATTGATTTCATGCACTTTACATCTTTATGAGCTACAGTTAACAACATGTTAATATAAATAAAAGACATGGCTCCAGTAATGGCTTCACTAAAACTAAAATACAATGGGAATACTGCAAGTGATCTTTCTTGCTGACAATATTGAGTTTATACTAAATATAGAAGACAGTTATATAGATCTGCTGGGATGTGCTCTTGCAGAGGATTCCAGACAACTGAGAAATGTTGTGATATAGAGACCTGTCACAGAGACCTGACTCTCCAGTTCATTGTAGGTTGCCTGATAACATGGGATTAGTGAAAGGCAATTAAGGAGGGTAGAGCAGAGCTGTGGCTCTCCAGGGCAGCAGGAGCCTTCACTCTCCAGCCAGGAGCAGAGAACACTCAAGAGCAGTGACACAGTGCCAGATAACTTTGCTTCAATCCCTGCCAGTCCTGATGGTCTGCATGCTGCAGTTGTTTGAGTTGCTTTAAAAGGATGATTTTTTGAGGTGTGCTGACAGACACAAGTGTTGTTATCCTGCTGCAGACCTGGGAACAGGGTTCCTCCTCCAGCATGGTTTGGGACTTCTCACACACCTCCCACAGCTGCAAGAACTGGGACAGCCTAGCACACAATCACAGCTGTCTAATTCACAATTAAAAATCCATTCTACATCACAAGAGTACATTTCTTTAATTCAAGATGAAGTCAGAAGCAGTATTTGTTCTTCCAGAAATCTCTGGATTTATAGTTTCCAGCTATTACCTTCCACAAGGTCTATGCACTAAAGTGCTCAGCCTTCTTGGGCCCATTTATGATGCCTCAACTTTGAAATATCAGAGCACCAGCCACGTTATCAGCATTGAATGCTGACAGGAATATCTAAGCCACTCCATCTCCTCCTGCCTCACCACAAAGGATTGCCTGCTGGATGTGTCATTCCTTGTCTCTTTGGTTTAGGTTTTGGACGAGCCACTGGTCAGGAGTCCCTCTGAGGTATTGACTACCCAGCCTGAAACATCTCACTGTCAGACACCTGCCTTGCATTTATTTCATATCTCTCTGGTTTCACTCCCCTTCTGTCTTGAATATTGTTCTTCAAATATTTATAGTGGATTACATTGCATTCCTCTCTCAGTCATCCTCCACATCTTGTAGTGATTTTCCTTATTAATCAAATCCCCCAATCCCCCCAATCCTGTTCCTTTCCTAGTTACTCTTTGGAGTTATCTCCTCTGTTCCAGCAACTTCACAGTGACCACAGTGTCATTATTTTGGGTGCACCACATCAATACTTCCTAGGGAAGCACAGCCCAGTGCAGCCAGCTGGGTCCAGGTCTCAGACAAGCCCCTTCCCCCAGGCCCTGGAGGTGTGGCACAGGCTTTGCCAGCTGTCTGGGGACAGAGGGACAGGCTGGGTGTCTGACAGCTCAGCACACACCCAGCTACCCCCTGGGCTTTCTGCTCCAGTGCTCCCCTCTGGGAAAGGAACATTTACACCGTGCAGGAGTTTCCTTTGGCAGTCAGACAACATCCACTTTACACACAGCAGCTCCTGGAGACATCAAGAAAAGAGCAAAGACTTCAACAAGAAAGAAGGATAAAGAGGAAATCACCCTGCCTGTCCTGTCCCCTGCAGCTTTGCTGTGCATGCAAGGGATTTGCAATTCCAACCTCTGCAATGCTGTTCCTTTCTCTTTGGGGGTGGATTTATGTCCCTGGGCCCAGAGACTCCTCACACATTCCATCTACAATTCAGCTTTCAGTGCCTGGTTTACATTTCCAATGGCTCCATCCAGGATGTGTTTCAAATGCAATAACCAGGAATTCTGCATGCACAATGAAATCCAAATGTGCTCACAGATCATGAGGGTCCAAAAAGAAGGTATGAATGAGACACTGACTGTCAGTAGGGAAAACAAAAATCCAGGCAATAATGGAAGAGGAAAAACCAACAAACTCAAACTAAGCTAACATTAATGTACAAATGTTCTTATGTCCAAAAATCAAAGCCTATATTTAACAAGTTCATAGGCAAATCAAGTTTCATATATTTTATACCTATTTCTGTATTTTACTGTTACCTACATAATGAAGTACATTGCTTCAAGAAATAAATTGCTTTTAAAAAGAGATATTTCTCCGTGTTACTGTAAAAAGCATTTTGTTTTTACAAAATTTTGCAAACATCCAAGTTTGCAGAATTTTTGGAGCAAGGGGAGCCCTGTGCCCATGCTCTCCACCAGGGGCTGAAGTGCCCTCCTGGCCCGGCCCAGGTCGTGCTGCTGTCCCCTCACTGTCCCCTCCCCACTGCACTGCCCCCATGAGCTGACTTACCTCACTCTGCTCTCCTCAGAGCCCCTGCACATGCTGGGTTCTCTTGCACTCTGTGGAAAGCACCATGCAGCACTAGGGAAGTATCTGCTCTATGCAGAAGTTCACCAAGTTTTCCTCTTGACCCAGATCCTGGAGCCATTTCAGTTTCCAGTTCTCATGAGCTGAAATTCTACATTCTTGTTCATGTACTCTCTTTTGGCTGTTTTAAAAACAACAAACTCAACACATCACATGCAGCAAACTACTCTCCCTTTCACATACCCATCCCACGACCTCTGGAATGCAGCTTTCTCCAGAACAGTCAGGAAAAGCTTCCCAGCTCTAATTTATTTTACTTTTTTAATTTACTTTTTTTTTTTAATTCTCTCAAAATGTTCTTGCTAAGCAATGAAGAAAACAGTTTTACACTTGGCAAGTAAAGGTAAGTCTGAGATGGTGGCAAAAAGCAGGAGTGTGAAAAAATCACTGCTCCCAACAATATTCAGCAGTGTCCTTAGGGGTTTTGGAAAGCAAACTTGGCAACAAGAGCAAGACTGAAAGGACTATCACTCAATAACTGACTGAAATAAATGTTGGTTTCTGCTACTATGAGCCAGCTGGGTTTATCCTTGTCAAGAATATCACACATGGTTGGCTCACAGTCTATTACAGAGGGGCAATGATTCAAACCAGGGCTCTCAGGGGCCAGCCTGTGCCATCTGTAACACCAAGTGCCATATACAAGAGTTGCTCTGCAGATGTGTAATTAACATGAAAAATTAGTTTTCAAGCAAAATACCACTGTTAAAACATCTCAGTTCCTTTTTTTAAAATGCAAATATGGAGTTCTGCTTCATTATAAACCAGTACGACAAAGTTGTCCCCAAAAATCCATCCTCTCCCCTCCATTCAGAAACAAATAGCTCAGCCCTCAGTAGAAGTGAGTGTCTCAATTCATCATGATTCCAATTCTTTTGTACCAGTTTAAGTATGGCAGAAAAGGGGAGAGGTTCAGAGAGGTACAAATAAAACTCCCCCTTTTCCTGCTGGCTCATTCCCAAGCCCAGGAGAACAAGCAAGCACTGGTGGAAGGGGTGATGGGAGGTTGTACTGCTCAGGGTTCTGTGGCACTGCAGTTTGGGCCAGGCTGTCTTGGGCAAGCCTGGAGCTCTCCTCACCCTCCCTCACTGCTCTGGGAGCTTTGTCCCAACCTGCCCAAGCCAAGCAGCTCCACTGGGGGTCCTACACACCCTCTGTGGGGCTGCTCTTTTAGGGCATCTCTGGCTGTGTCTTGTGTCTGTATGCAGCCCATCTGCATGAGAGACTCCTGTTCATTCCAGAGACATCAGGGAATGGCAATTCTTTCCAAGAAGCTGCACCAGGATCTGCTGTACCAGGATTTGCTTTCCACTCCTGGCCAGTGCCCTTCTGCTGCAGGAGCTGGGCCCTCACTTCCCTGTAGCTGCCTGACAACACACCCAAACTGGCAGACCCATTTCCACTGGAAGCAGCCCCAGCCTCCCATCCCACCTCCCCAGGCTCATGGTTTGGTTATCAGCTTCAGTTTGACCTTCCAGAAAACAACCCAGAGCAAATGCCTGCCGAGCCACATCTCAGATATCACCATGGAGACAGACCAGTGAGGCTGAAACTCTGGTCAAGCCAGCAACCAACATCTCCCTACTGCAATTCCCATTTCCCAGCCCTGGGAAAGGTCCCTGCACCCTTTCACAGAGCTGCTGCAAAGTCACAGCTGAGGCAGCTGTGTGGTTGACACCTGTTTGAGGAGTGGATTAACTCACATGTGAGATTTACCCAAAACTGCACAAAGAGAATAAATTCCAGGAGCAGAGAGGGTGTTATCCATGCCTTCTATCACCCAGCAACCTGGAAACTGAGGCTCTAGCATTAAATTTAGAAGAAAAATTTCAATGCAACATTTAAAATGACAAGATATTCCTCTCAAAAGTACTGAAGTATTGCGATCTCAAGTGTTATTTCTGATGAAAAAATATTATCACCATTACTGTCATTATGCAATATTTTCATTGTAGAAAAATGGTTTCTCTTCCAATCTCTATTTAAAGCATTAAAGTGCCACCTTTCTGTTTACTGCATGAAAATTCTTTGTGTGCTTTTTAAGTGTGGAAGAAGCAAAAGCAAGCCAGCAGTAACCAAGGCACTTCTAAAATAAACACAGACCTTCACAAATGCCCTACAGTCACAGACAGGATGTTCCCTCCAATGTTATTTCCACCTTCATGCCACCTACCAGACTTCATTTATTATTGTACCTCCTGGAAGAACCAAGTTTATACACAGTTTTACACCCAAAGTCACAGAAACAGAAATAGGAAAAAAAAAAACCAAAACTACACAGAGAAGTATGGCCAGGAGAAATCAGATCAGCAGCTCTGGATATTAAAAGGGCAGGAAATATGAAAGCAGAGAAAACACTGATCCTGCTAACACTATTTTCCAGATTAAGCATATCTGGCACATCTGACTCTTGTTGTCAACTGGAATAAGAAGATATAAAAGGAAAGCAGATATGACACACATTTGTGTTATTGCACAAACCAAGAGGAGGTTTTATCTGCTGCTGGGGTGAAGACAGAACACCTCCTTCATGATCACTGTGAGGACTTCACATTGCCCAAACCCTCTGATAACATCAGAACCTGTTTGGAGGGGCTCAGAAATTATTTACTTGCAGGTAAGTAATTTGATCCAGGAGAGCAGGAAGCTAATCAGCCTGGAGTCACTGGAATATTAGCTCCTGTACTGAAATCACTTGTTTTTAACTGGCTTCTGACTGTCATATTCCATTGCTTCAAAAACAGCCAGCCCATGCCTCAGACACACACAAGTAGCTACAAGGGTACCCTTAAAGACTTCTTGAATACATTTAGGACCTCTAACAGGAATTTATCTTATATCAATAGATTCAGGAGACTAAAAATAATAAAAACAACAACAATAATAAAAAAAACCCCAGAACCCCAGATTTTTCCACTCAACACCACTGGAAGATGATAACAGTGCTGAGACAATCACCTCCCAGGCTGCCTTGCTTTCCCAAGGCACAAAATCTGCCTTCCTCACTCCTTTGCCCAGACCAAAAACGATGAGCTGAAAAGCTGAAAGAAAAAAAAAACCAACAAGCTGAAAAGCTCCAGACCTGCTGTCCTCCTTGTGTTCCCTGGCAGTGTGGTGAACCATGAGACCATCAGGATCAGTGCTGTGAACACCAGTCTGGAACAGCCTGAGATGCCAGGAACAGGCAGAGGTGACAGCAGTGTCATCCCCACAGCTCTGTCAGTCAGAGCCTGGCACAGACCTGAGCCCACTGTTCCACCAGACTGGCAAGCCAGCACTCCAGTTCAATTTCTGGTTCAGCTATTAGGTGAAGACAAGCTAATGGGGAAAATTTATACCAATTCCTGTCTAAGTGCTTTTAGATTCACAGAGAGATAAAAGCTTAGAAATTATTAGTACTAGAAGAGATGGGTGATCTTTGAATTGAGGCTTTTTGCTTCAGTCTGTGTCCTTATAAAACTTCCCATATGCTAAAAGAAAGTCTTGGCACTCCTGAGAGCAGCATCAGCTCAGACAAGGCTCAGTTTGCCTGCTCAAATTTCTGTGTCTCACTCTCCTCTTTAGTTCTCCTTCCAAACTCATCACTAAAACACTCCAGCCTTATCTCAGCAAATTTACTTAAGCAATTTTGTCCTACATATTAAATTTTCAGAAAATTTATATTTTCCCTCTATAAAACAGAACAGTAGCCTATAAAGATGCCAGACAGGCTTTGATAGCCTCAGTTGCTTCAGCAAAGTAACCAAATTCACAGTTCTTACCTACAGTCACCTCTGAGGAAGTGACTGAAAGTTAAACAGGTCATGCTGAGCAATAGCAGAATGGTAATTAGATTTTCTCATCATCACATCTTCTAAGCTTATCTCCTCCTCAGCAGAAAACCCTTCCTTACTTGTATCACACCCAAAAAAACCCCAGCAAACAGGACATATGTGCAATTCTCTGGGAGACTTGTTTGAAAATGAGAAAGGAAATGAAATCAGGAAGCTCCTCACGGCCACCCAAGGCAGGGACAGGGTGACACACCCAGGAACAGGAGCCAGGTTTGAGCACTGAGCCCCTTCTGCAGCAGAGTGAGGAACATCTGGGGAGTCAGTGAAGCCAAAAGGGTCAGCTGCCATCTCCATCACATGCGTGGCACAGGGAGATCCAGGAGTAAGGAATTCTGAGTTTTGATCAGGATTTCAAAGCTGGTACATACAAAATGTGCTCTACAGTGCTTCATCTCCCAGTCTTAGCTGTAAAGATCTCTCTTCTTGAGGACATTTGATATTGTGTGTGAACTTGCTTTTAACACACATGGACCTGGAAGGAGGAGAAGTTTCAGGTGCAGTGACTTAGAAATCTCTTGTGCACAGATACTGCCCCAAGGGTTGGGCAGTCTCTGGTCCCAGCTGCAGCTCCCAGCACAAAACCACTCCTGCACATATGGCAGCAGTAGCATCTTCCAGGCCTCAAAAAGAGAAATACAAACCAGATTTATATTACTAACTGCCTCAAAGAGACCACAGAAAAACAGGAGCAAAAACTACAGCTGTAAAGAGTGAATCCAGTGTCCCCATGTGCATCAAGCAAATATCATATTTAATGGTATAATGCCAAGACTGATTTTTCCATATCACTAATGATTATTTCACTGAGAACAAATATTTATTAGGAATATTCCTAATTAGGGAACCACAAGAAAAGCAACTCTTGACATGGCCCTGGCCAGCACTGAGGTCTCAGCTTTTCCTGCAGATCCCTTGGTGTTTAAGGTTCACCTTGGATTAACAGAAAAGGGAGAGACTCATGCTGCAATCAAGAACAACTTGAAGTAAGCTCAGAAAAACCTTCAGAAGTGCAAAGAGCAAGCTCCTTGTAGATGGCAGAAAGGTTATGTAAAGACACCACACTGAGGCTACAAGAGGTGAAGCTGTACCTCAAAGAGCACCTGTACTAGTCCAGCAGGCTGACTGCACAGCCACTACAAACCAGGTTCCTTTTTTTTTTTTTTTTCCAAAAAAACCCATTTTGGAGGAGCAGCTTGCAAACGCTGTAACATCTAATAATAAACCCCTTATGACAAATGGCTGAGGTAGTAGCCTGATAGAGAATCTGCAGGGCCCGGGGATGATCAAGGGAGAAAAGGATCTTTCACACAAGAGAAGCCCACAGTAAAAAAGATTGTATTTTTTCCTTTTCAGGGGGAAGGTGTCAATGTTAGAAGTCTTTTTTCCTCCTCAAGACAGTGGGAGCTGGTGGCTTTGGAAAACCCACATGAATCTGAAGTGCTAGTGGAAGAGTTTTAGCAAAGGTAGAAAGCACTGAGTGCCAAGTCATGAGCAGAGAACAGAATTCAATCAAGAATTTTCTATTCATTCAAAGAAAAGAGCTGAACTTCTAAATTTTGTATTTGTTCAATACCTGATTTTGACCCCATGTTTAATCCTGTACGGGAGTTTTTAACCTGACCTTTCTGGAAGGGCATAAATATAACCTTTCCTTAAATGTTCACAAGGAAACAGAAACACCTTTTTACAGTGTTTTGCTCTGTGCACTAAGGAGAGCAATGCACAAAATGACAAAGGCACAAGACTTTGTCCAGGTAACTTGCACAGGTCTTCACTGTGGAACACTTACAGCTCCCAGCACTGTAGGCTAAAGAAGCCAAGTATGCAAAACCCTCCAAGAAGCCTAAATAGGTGTCTGGTAACTCCTTCACATGGGCACCTCTGAAAGTCTAATATTCCTTACAAGTGGACCAGCTTAGCCATTCAAAATCTATCATTTTCTGTAACAAATGTCCAGGAGTTCACAGAGATGCCCAGCTGGACATGGACAGACTGGATTTCTCTCTCTGACTCTCACTCACCCCAGTCTGGGCACTTTCTAAAATGGCTTGGGTGAACCATCCAGTGTAATATTTCTCCCCCCACTAGTGACTTGGATTAAATGATTTAGCTTAGGATGGAGAATTAACTTGAGCTCTGAATGAATTTGGTTGGGAGTTCTCTCATCCATGTCCCTGCTCAACACCTTTGATTTCAGCAGAATAATGTGGTCTTAGAAGATTGTGTGTCAGCTCCTTTGCTCCAAATTTGTTCTGGCACTCTGCAATTGCAGCCAAATCCTGTGCCTGATTCTCTTTGTCAAGTGGTTGTAAAAACACAAGTAACCATTAAACCAGCAAAAAGTTATAGCTACCCCTGCCAGTGGAACATAAACTAACTCCATTATCCCAGTCTGTATTATAAACAGGTACTGCAGCACTCAGACTATTTAATAAGATGATATTTAATTATCTCACTGAGAGTTGTGAAGATAAATTCACGTCTGTAATTAATACTGACTGAAGACAGAGCCTGTGCCTGTGAGCACAACCCCACAAGGACAGCAAAGGGGGACAATTCACCACAAGGACCATGACTGCAATCCATGGAATCATGGAGTGGTGTGGGTGGGAAGGGATCTCAGGGATCATCCCATTCCATCCCACCCCTGCCATGGCAGGGACACCTTCCACAGTCCCAGGCTGCTCCAAGCCCCAATGTCCAACCTGGCCTTGGGCACTGCCAGGGATCCAGGGTCAGCCACAGCTGCTCTGGGCACCCTGTGCCAGGGCCTGCCCACCCTCACAGGGAACAATTCCTTCCCAGTATCCCATCCATCCCTGCTATCCTTCAGTTTGATGCCACTCTCC
The DNA here is from genome assembly GCA_013400575.1 of Peucedramus taeniatus. NCBI lineage: Eukaryota > Metazoa > Chordata > Aves > Passeriformes > Fringillidae > Peucedramus > Peucedramus taeniatus. The sequence goes on along the minus strand of WBNO01027183.1, from coordinate 573,421 downwards.
TTGCCCTTTCCCTCCATGCCCTTTTTAAGGCCTCTCTCCAGCTCTCTTAGAGCCCCTTCAGGTCCTGAACTGTCACAAAGAGGTGACCCCAGAGCCTTCTCCTCTCCAGGATCCCTATTCCCCCAGCCTGTCTCCACAGCAGAGGGGCTCCAGCCTCTGATCACCTTCGTGGCCTCCTCTGGACACACTCTAATTGTACACATTCTTGATTTGAACTAAACCAGGTGCTTCTCAGTTCACATGTGCTGGATAAAAGCAAATTTACCTTCTCTTATATTTGGTGTGTGTCAGTGTGCCTTGCAACCCTGGACATTTGAAGTAGCAAATCTGGATTTTGGGAACTAGGCTTGCATTATATAAAACTTCCTGAGCTACTGTAACTTGTATCTAAGTTTTCAAATGATTTTCAAATGATACAGCTGAGAGCAAAACACATTCATCTTCACCTTGTCAGCTTGGAGGCTGTCAAACAGAGCAGAATGGACACACTTCTCTTACATGCACAAGGACCTGGCTCACAATTACAATTCATTTCCCAGTAAAATACATAAAAGCAAAGTTCCTTCAATAAAATACTTTCAGATCTCTAAAAGGTTGGAAGGCAGTTTAAATTCTCATGATGCAAGTGCACTTGAACTCAGTCCTTTCCATTCGACTCTGATCTATTTGCTTTTTTGCATTTCCCACAGGACTTAGCACTCCAATTTTCCCTTGATGTCTGCCATTCCTGAAAGCCCAGAGGAAATTATAAGAATAGCCTAATACAGATGAAAAATGAAGCAATCCATAGGCACTAAAATGGAAAATTGCATACATGTAAATTATATTAACTACACAGAAATACATCTTCCAGGAGACTGTACAGTAATTGTTGCAAAAATAAATCACACCCAAAAAGGGCTTATTAATGTTATGGGAAATAATGCTGCTTTTAATGTAATTTTTACTGATGGCTTGGTAATTTACCTTTGAGTATGCTGTAATTAGTAGCCTTTGCAGCAATTTAGGTTAAAAAAAGAAAAATCAGAGGCTATGTAGGTCAACACCAACATTGTTTATGATTTTAAAATGGAAAAGAAATCCTGAGGGATTCCAAAGGCTGCTTTCCCAACAATTGTGGATTCCCAGCTATGTAAACCCTTAATTATGAGAGGAAGGCAGAATTGGAGATGCTAATTATTATTTCAGTCTAGTATTGGGAAAGAGGGCAGAATACCCAAGACAGCCTCAACATTTACCAAACACATTTTGAGCAATTCTTAATTTGGTGGGTTTTGTCAGTGTTGTTTGACAGTACCACCAGAATGACAAACCATGGAGCACATGACAAAGGTTATGGCTGTCCCTGTTATTTTTTCACAGACAGAGGTGTAAATCTGGCCATTTATCCAAAGGTTCACATCCTCAGTTTACTTAAGAGAAAGCCTCTGTTGATTCATGGAGCCAAGGAGCCCTTCTGAGCAAACAGAGACACATCCTGCCTTTTCTATCCACAGCTCAGATGTGTGCCTGAGGCCTCAAAACAGGAGCTGCACCCCGGGATGATTCTCAGAGAGACAAATTAATACACTAGATTTTATGAGCAATATATTCAGCTGCCTTCAGTCAAACCCAGAACTGCCTAATTTGTCCTTTTAAGCACAGCCCAAAGTGACAGTTTGAAGCATTACAGCAAACATGCACACGCCCTTCACTAATGAAGCAATAGATTTTTAGGTCTCTATACAGGTGTAATATGCTAATGTCAGATAGAAATGTATCATTATGAATAACATTATGATCTATTCACTTGATATAGCCTCAAACAGGATGTAATAATCTATCAAGCTTCCCCTCGTCTATATTCTCTCTTAAGAAGGAGATTAATTTTCATGTTCATTCACAAGCAAGTCACAGAGTCTATTCAATAAACATTATCTAAATACATCCAAAGAATGTCTCTTTTTCCACCAAGGAAGCATCGGCTCCAGAGGCCAAAGAAACCCTTGTATAGAAGAAAAAAACATGTGCAACTTCCTTAGTCTCCTAAAATATTTCTCCATACAGACTCCAGAAGATGAATCTGATGTGTTATAGTAAATTGTTATATACACTGTGGATACAGGGCATCGATGTGTCTCCCTGGGGATTAAAGAGGAAGTAAAAGAAAATAATGTAAAATTCCTGCTCTTCAAGAGCACATAAACAGCAGTAGAATCATGGAATGTCCTGAGTGGGAAGGGACCCACAAGGATCATCCAGTCCAGCCCCTGGCCCTGCACAGACACCCCAACAATCCCAGCCTGGGCATCCCTGGAGCTCTGGCAGCCTCGGGGCTGTGCCCATTCCCTGGGGAGCCTGGGCAGTGCCAGCACCCTCTGGGGGAACAACCTTTCCCTGATCTCCAGCCCGACCTGCCCTGGCCCAGCTCCAGTCCTTCCCTGTCCTGGATTCAGGGATGGGAGCTGCCCCTCGGGAGGAGCTGGAAGTTGTAAATTGGCTCTGCTGTGGCTCTGTACACCACTGACATTTCAGGAGCTTACTGAAGACATTGGGGGCCATCACCCTTGCTCTTCCCCTTACAGCCTGACACAGCTGCAGCTCTCTCATCACAGAATATGGTGCTTTTTAGCCCACATTTGTGCTCTTCTCTCTGTGTTCCTGAGCACAAAGATCTGTGTCTATGAGCAGCTCTAACAAGAAGCTCTGACATTACTGAGAGGAGGATTCTTTTCGGAGGAGCTGCCAGGTGAGAGGCAGAGGCTGGTGCAGACCCACATCCCAGCAGCCCCAGCCCTGTGGACTCTCTGAACTCCCCAGACTGCAGGTGTTTGTCCTGCCCCTCTCCTGCAGGGCTGTGAACAAGGCTATCAGAAGCAAACACAGCCCCGGCCGTGTGGCTGTGAGGCCGTACCCAGCACATGGCAACTCCCTGCAATCTGAGAGCAGATAAAAGAATACAGATGTTAGCTCCACTACTGAATTTACTGCTGGGGACTGTTGAAATGTTACTGTGCTGACTGTGGTACCATAAAGTCCCATTCAGCAATTCAAGAATCCTATCTCCCTCTTTGTTCACGGCGATTACGCTTTTTTTATTCTGCTCATTCTTCAACAAATGTTGGAGCTGGAGGCTCCCAGCCATCTCCTTAGTTTTAACCAATATATTTTATATGCTTCAGCAAGGCCTTCTAAAACCACCTCTTTAATCCAGTGTGGAAACCCCTCTTTGATTTTTAACAGAAAAATGAAGACTTGGTCTTCCAACATGCAAGACTTCTCATTTAAGAAGTGGAGTTAGCAATATGCTCTCTAGCCCTTCTCCAATAATTTTTAATGAACATATAAATAACATTTTAATGAACATTTTTAGGCTTGAAAATATTTTCTTGTTTCCCACTTTTAGAAAGTTTATGACAGGAAATAATTGTATCATCTAGTATTAAAACACAGTATCAGGCATCCATTAAAGACCTTGACTGGAACCTAAAACAATTTAATTGCCTGGTAACACCTCTCTTTCACTATCTTGGTGAATTCAGTTTGTCAGGAGAGATTAAACTCATGAATCCTATTAAACTTATCACCCTTCTAAACTTATCACCAGCTTCTTTTAATTTCAAAACACACCTCCTTGCTGGAATGGAGATTGCATCAGGTCCGAGGCTAAATGAAAAGGCGAAGGTGGTGCCGTCATGCAAGCCCACAGCTGTTCCACTGGGGCTTATGGGTTTGGGTGTTCAAAACCTGAGCAAAAATGAGCCACAGAGCCCCTTGGGGCAGCCCCATGTGCTGTTCCCAGGCAGCAGAACCACCACCAGTAACACAGCAGGGACTCTGGGTGGCTCCACACAGGTCTGCCCCACAACAGCTTCCTCTCTCTGGTGCCTTTGAAAGGCTCTGGGAGAGATCCTGCACTAAGCACCAAAGTGGAAATATGGAAAACATAATCATTCCTGGAAAAATGGAATCATTAAGGTTGGAAAAGATCTCCAAGGTCATTGAGACCAAGCTGTGCCTGATGCCTACCTTGTCCTCAGCCCAGAGCACTGAGTGCCACATGCAGCCCTTCCTTGGGCACCTCCAGGGATGGGCACTCCAAACCTCTCTGGGCAGCCCCTTCCAGTGCCTGACCAACCTTTCCATGGGGAAATTCTTCCTAGTGTCCAACCTGACTCTCCCCTAGCACAGCTTTTGCTCTTGTGCTCTCAATTGGATTGGAAGAGCAAAATGGAAGTAAGAAATCCCAAAAGCAGGGATTTTTGATGTGAAGGTGTCTTAGATTACAATGTAGGATGTAACCAAAAGTATGCATTCTATTACCATGTTAATAAGCTGTTAGAACAGGTGGGGCAGTGTTCCTTATCTCCTCCATGACTCAACCCTGATAACTCTGGGGTCTGTCTCTGCTAATGAGCCATCAAGTCTCACTGCATGACTGATAAAATGACATCATCCTGTTGGGATATGCTCCACCCAGGGGGAGGAACCAAACATTCCTGCCTGGATATAATCTGACATTTGCCACCAGGATTCTCAGGAGAAGGCCTGAGCAGCATGGGAGGGTTTAAATCCTCTTTGTCACACTGCACCAACAGCCATTTCATTCTCTGCTTCTGCCCTGCCTGCTCCTGCTCACCGGAGGGAACAGTGGGAAGGGTTTCTTCAATGATTTATTCAATAAAGATCGCTACATTAATTAGATAAATATTTCAAGCTAATATTTGTCAACTTCTGCTGCTTATATTGCAAGGAAAAAATTGAGCTCCTGAGAATGTTACAGACAAAAAGGTTGTGCCTACAAAAAATCTTTGCCAAATCTTAAGCAGACTATTATTCAGAACCTCCATGCCCGAAGAGCTCCTCCTGCCCAGAGAAAGGCCAGCACAGAGACAAAATAGAGGTTTGCTTTCCAGCATCAAAATGGGGAGAAAATACATATATTTATCTTAAAGGTCGGTTCAGTCATTGAGAGGTTGCCTAGCAACACTTCCTAGCAACACCACTGCAGGAAAACCAGGGAGAGCACTCTCCTACAAGTCAATTAGAAATGGTAATTTGTATGGGAAGATCCCACAGTCCGTTCCAATTACAAACAACAATGCTTTCCTCACTGATATTTTTTTTAATTAGAAGCTTTGTAAATTCATGCCTTGCTCCATTTTGCTCTGCTTTTCTTTACTTCTCCTTTCCAGGTACCAAAACTTTACAGCAGCAAGGCAATGCCGACAGCATTAGGAGCAACACCTAAAAGGATAAAACAACCCATTCATCTCCATCTCCAAATCAATGATGGGCTTCTTCTCTTTGCAAAAGCAACTCAAGAAACACAGCTGGCTCTTCAGTCCCTTCACATGTGGGGCACTGTCAGAGCCCTACAGTGAGCTGGAATTTGGGTTCTGTGCTTCCCAAAGCTCACACAGCCATGGCTGGGAACTCCTCCTCATCTCCTGGAGCACAATACAGTTAGGGGACGTGGTATTGCATCAGCAAATCACTTTTCTGTGCTGCAGCCTGTAAGCCATAGCAGCAGATAAGAATGGCCTGGGCTTTTAAAAGAAAGTAATTAAAGTGCTTGGTAATTTCATGTAATTTAATGCAATGTGTTCCAAAATGAGATTTGAAAACTAAAAAGCCAAGCAAAGCCTTGAGATGAGAATGATCACCTATTTAAAGCCTTTCATACTTGAATCTGTCAATCTCAGAAATGAAAATACATTAAAAGAAAGAGGAAAGAAAAAAGTGATCCTGTGTGGATTGGTGGCTGATCAGGGTTTAAACAGTCTCATTCACTGATGTCTCCAATATACAGTAATGACAAAAAAATAGATTTCCTGCTGTCAAATGACCATAATTTTCTACTTGTTTACTCTTTCCAGAGCCAAAAAAGCTATCTCCTAATTAATTGCTTGCAAAAACTATTGTATGCTTTCATTAGGGTTTTCTTATACACCCCCTCCTTTATATAACTTGATACTAATTTGAGGGAGGGAGACCACAGAATCCTGGTATAGTTTGGGTTGGAAGAGACCTTAAAACTCATCTCATTCCAACCCCCCTGACATGGGCAGGAACACCTTCCACTAAACCAGATTGCTCAGGGAAGTTTTCTTCAAACCTTGAGGGAGATAAGGTTCACACAGACTTCACCCATAAACCACAAACTCACAAAACCTCAAAGAATTAGAAGAGTCCCTTCAGAGTCTTAGACCATACCCTGTTTTCTCAGCACTGCTCTCCAAAAGTGAATAGCACTGCTGACCTTCACGTGGCCTGGGATGCCCTCACGGTGCAGCACCAGTCACCACAAGTGTGGAGGGCCCTTGCTCAAAAGCCAGCTTGGGAATGGGAAACAGCTGAGGCTCAGGGCCAGCAGGTACCACAATAAAGGTGCATGGGTAATTTTAAAAGTTTGAACAGTGAGCAAGGGGGCAGGAAGAGCATAAGTCCTTCTCATCTGTCCCCCTGCCTCAGACAGGGTCAGCTGGAATCTCCACCATTCCCAAAAGGTGTTTGCACAATGTGACCTTAGCAGCTACCAGTGATGAAGATGCTGCTACCTCCAAAGACAAATCACTTCAGGGCTTCATTAAATTGGCCATTAACAAAAAAAGCTTTGTCATATTTTAAGTCCTTTGATGTTGCTCAAGACTCTCTTAAAAAAAAAATCCAAAATCAAATTCTTTCAAGAGATTTTGCATGGCACACAGGACACCTGCCAAAACAGTTTCTTTTCACAAAGGAATGCCTGCTTTTCCCAATTTCCAAGATCTGATGCATGTGTGCAATTGGGAACTGTCTCTTCCCTGTAGGACACAGGGTGGGCTGGTGTCCAGGGCTATTTTCTGGTCATCCTCCTACAAAGGACACCCTCAGTTACCAACAGTTCCCACAAGGTCCAGCTGCTTGGCAGGGGCTAACTCAGCAAGGAAACATGACAGGCACGTCTGGAAGTATCTGACTCCAAGCTGAGAAGTGACATTACACCTCCAGCAGCATCAGCTTTATGACACCATTAAGAGAAAGCTCATTAGCCTGTGGAGGCCTTGTGGTGAATCTGCAGCCCTCTGGCTGACTACAGCTACCTACTCATTTCATAAAGCCCACAGCAAAATTATCCAACAGTAACAGAAGGGGGGATAACCACAACTGTGTGGTTTAATATGCTGTTTGTCAAAGTTATTTGAACGGTGTGTACAGCCTTTAGCAAGGAAAAGGTTCCCCACACTTGCCTGAGAGCAATGGATTTGGTAATAAGGTGGATAATCAAAAAACAGCCCTGCCTCCACAGCAAACACATTTTGATGCTTGGATTTATGTGACAGATCCTGCGTCAGTGAGAGCTGGGAGATGGAGCTGCCTACACCTTCCCTTTCAAGTGAACACAGCAAAAATACCAGGAGCACACTGAACCTCCAGAGCTGGCTCGGGAGAAAACAAACCAAAGCAGATTAAATGCTGCAACAGCAAAAACATAAATGCAGCAGGTGTGCCAGATCCAAAGCAAAGGGTCTGAAACAAGTACTGCCATTCCCAGGTGAGCATGCAGGGAGGGAGGCAGGGATAAACCTCATCTCTCTTCATCTCCCTCTCAGCCTCTCTAGGGATCAGTGCTCCCCACTCTGGGGCTGCTCCCCATTCCCCTCACTGCTGCTGCCCTGTACCTCAGTCTCTCCCAGCTGAGCACTGCAGCTCTCCAGGCAGGAATCAGCCCCGTGGCACAGACCATTCCAGGGATGAACAGACCCAGAGGGGTACATTGCTCTCTTTTGCCCAAGAACAGCTTCCAGAAATAAAACAAACCACGAAGAGTGAAACAAGCAAACCACATCCCCCAGCCTGGGCCACTGACGCTCCCTGGACATGGAACCAACTCTACACCTCCGTGTAGTTAAGAGGTCAAAAGTTACCTGCAATGCCACGATCTGGGATTATGTAAATTCTGTGTCATGAGGGCAGGGAGAGATTTCTGGCCTTTTACCAACCCCATACTACTGAAACTGAGTTTGTTCATCCCTTAAAAGGCCAGAGAAGACCTTCACAAAAGAAATGAAAAGGTAAGATTCGAAAGGTAGTTTTAAAATTTAAATGAGAAAGCAATGATTATGGCTTCAGCCCCTTCAGGACAGAGAGAAAAGCTTTGGTCTAAAGTTAGGTTGGAACCAGCTCAAATAAATAAATAAAATAAATATCAGAAAAAATAGAAAGAAAAGGGGAAAAACCAAACCAAGCCACTTTTCTGCGTAAAAAGCACTGTCGTGCTAAGCGTTCAGAGATCCAAAATTTCCTCTCTCACTGCAACGGGAGGGCAAGTGAGGGAAGAGGAGAGCTCCCTTTACTCTGGAAAATTTTCAAAGCACCCGGAAAGGACACTGTAGGGTCATCCCCTGTCAAGATGAAAGTGACCACAGGCTGTGCATCCCAAATCATTTATGCTCTTCAGCCACACTCAGCCATGGCAAGAGCCAAGTGCTCCTCTCCTCGGCGCAGTTCACTGCTCCATCCCGAGCCTGCTGCGGTCCCAGGGACTCGGCACTGCAGCTTTATCCGTGCTGATGTGACATGGTCCAGCTGGAGCCAAAGACGGGACCGAGGGAAAACGGGAGGACAAAGCCCGAGGCAGTACGAGGCACCCGAGGGCAGTGGGATCGCTCCCGGTATCCTCCCTTCAGCCCCGGACCTGCTGATTCCGAGAGCACCCACAGGCAGTGCCCCAGCTTTCCATTCTGTTCTGCTTTTTGGGAGTGCAGCAGAGGAATCCTCACTGTGCCCAGCAGAGAAAAGAGGCACAGAATAAAACACCAGTTCAAAGCCTGCCTTTGGTACAAAGAGAAAGAATGCGTGGGAAGAATATTGGGGGGGCAATTCTGAAGGAAGCCCAGGTCAGTGACAAAATCTGAGCCTCTGGGCAAAGCCTCGAGCTCTCCTGGAGACATCTATGCCGAGCCTCACGACCATTCTTGCTTCTTCTTGTTTTAAGTTCCCCTTCCGCTGAGAAACCAAGTGCCTAACCAGGTATTTGTGGAATACTAATAGCCCCCGTTTGCAATTGAAATGAAGCCAGGCTACAGCAGCAACCACGCAGACAATCCTTTCTGGAAGTCAGGGGGCAGGGATGGGATACAAGCTGCTAAATGTCAGGCAGCAGAGCTGTGGCAAACCCCCATCTTATTGAGCACATTGTCACTATGAAAAGGAGCTTTGTCTGTAGATAACCTACAAACTCCCACCTGAGCTGTCAGAGCTCCTGCATTCAACACCAGTTCATTGGTCCTTACATGCTGGTAAAGCCCCATGTCACATCTTTACTGGCTATAACAATTTACTACCATCACCTCGACAGGGAGTCAAAGGGAAAAGGGGAGGGAGAGAGGAAAATAAACATGTTCACAATCCCTTTTAATATAGACTGCTCGAAGTCCATGATTCATTCCTTAACCTAAGAATGCAATGGGGATGCAGGGGGGTAGGTGGAATCTGTCCCTTCTATGCGTGGAAAGTCTTCAGCTTCTAAAAAGTTGTTTTGTTGAACCCGACTGCACATTTGTCGAGTCCTTTCTTGCCAAAAGAACTGCAAGTTATTTCCAGAAAACAGTCTGACACAACAGTACATGAAGATGGAAAGTAGAATTATAAAATAAACTTGTTTTCTTTAGCAGATGGCTCAGTTCATCAGTAGGTATTTTGAGAAGCTACTGTCTCCACGTCTTCATGGAGAGAGAAGAATCCATTTAGCAGTGGAGAGAGGGAAATCTGAATGCACTTGCAACTGACTCTCTTGACTCTTCAGTAGCCCAGCAGTAAATGAATCCATCTGTAATTGTCTGGGTTTCCAAACTACAGCAGGATTTTATTTACGAGCGGAGTGCATCCCTCTCTCTCACCTTCCCCGTCCATTCCTTGAAAGCATGAAAGAAATAAAAGCAGTGAGTGGGGACCTCCCAGGTCCTACTGGAGCAACACTTCCATTTGCTCCAAGTCCCTTCTGCAGGCAGTTTGCCTTCACACAAACTTCAGCCACGCAAACACTTTGTGCCAGATGATGGGATGGGCAGGATTTGGGTGGATTCCCCTGCCTGTGACACCAGGCTGCCGCACACCACTCCCCAGCAAGCCAGGGGAGTTTGGTCTGACACTCCCGTTCTTTCAAGGAGAGGAGAGGAAGCAAAACTTTCTACTGTTCAGATTTATCAACTTACACATTTTTCCTCAGAGAAACAAGCACAAAGGGAAGGAGTTTTGCAGAGAACATTTTTTGCCTCCTCTGATTGCAGCCTCATTACCTGTCAGGGTTCAGCATCATTCAGTCAGCATCTTCTCAGAAATTACTCATGAACACAAGGTAAGGCCAAGGCAAGTCACAATCCCCTCCAAAATTTCACAACATGAAACTGCATCATCATGATCCATAGGAATACAGATCAGCTGTAACAGTGGCAAAGATGTTGAACAAGCCTGAAGCAGAGGGCACAGCTACCCAAAGGTGAAAAGCACCTGGGAGTGACACAGCAGCATACAGATGACTGCAGGAAAGCACTGCTGCCCTAACAGGCAGGGAGAAACCACATTTGCAAATGGCAAACCTGGAGGTGCTCAAACACACCTACACCACAACCACCCACACCTCACATGCAAGGGCTGAGGGGAAACCAAGTCTGTTCACACAGTGCAAAGGACCAGCTGTGTGTGACTCAAAGGATGATGCACGTGCTAATTACACTGCTCTGCACCAGTCTGCACTGGGAAATAGGAGAGAAGACCCATGCTCCATCAGAACACCCTGCACCACCAGTTCCCGTTCCCAAGGGGGAAGTTTAGGAACTGCTTTTGCTGAGAATGTCTTTCCCTACCCCACCCCAAACCATTCCACAAAACCCAGGATTCAGCCACGGCCTGCAGCACCCTTTCCTACTAAAGACAGTAGGATTGCTCAGCCAGAGGCTTCAGCAGGAGTGTAGGTGGTTATGGGGAGGGATTTTGCCAGCAGTTATGCAAAATCATTGCAGGCACCCAAATATTTGTCTAAAAGGCAGGAAAAAAAAAAAAAAGCACGTTGGACTTTGATGCACTGCCAAATGGTCTTCACCAAGAACACACATCAGAAGTAGGTGCATGGCTCTGTGCAGAGGAACACTCCTCACAGAAAGCCATTTCCATCTGCCCTACTTTGGATATGGTAAATATGCTGAAGGTAACCACAGCCCCTGAGGCACCATTGCAGCTTATATGCCCCAGCACTGGAATATCAGAGCCTTCACTCACAATGACAGGGTACTTTATCAGCAGCTCCTGCCATTGTGCAATGCTGTGGTATCCATATGCAGAGAAGGGAGCTAGTGACTGTAGTGAACATATTTCTTCCCTAAAGTATCTCCTTGGAACACCTCGAGAGGGGCTTAAAGCACAGGTCAAGAAGTCCAAGTGGTTATTATGTCAAAAGGATGAGACCTGAAAGGCTCCAGGGATGAGAAATGCCAACTATTGCGATTACCACAAACTGATCTCAAAACAGATACTGCGATAGAGAGAAAAGGATGGGCACAGTCTTCAAAGGAGAGTCATTTTTCACTGTCTATCAGCAACAATTCAATTACAGCACCCTGTCTCCCCTGTGCTATAATTACACTTTCAGCTGGACTCACAGGCAAGGATTTCTCAAAGAAGTTTCCATTCCAGTGGAAGTGACTGATTCCTACACTGCAAGTCTGAAAGAAGGCACTGGAAGAGGACAGCTGGGTCACTCTCTAGGGACATGGAACTTGATGATCCTGAAGGTCCCTTCCAACCCAAACCACTCTATAATCTTCTAAAGCAAATGAATTTAAACCATAAAATGACACACCTGTGAGCACACCATGAATAGTTCTCCTGGTGCCAGCCTTGATGCAAGGGCTGCATCCAGGGGGGATGACTTGACGAATTAGAGCATTCAGGGAGCCCAGACACAAAAGATTCCTTCCCCTTCAGGAACTAATAATGTATTTCTGAAAAAGCAGCAGGAAAAGGTCTGGCACAACTCTAGCCAGCACACACAGAGCACATACAGGGAGGTCACAAGTCAGTGTTAACAAACATGAATGAAGCACCTCTGTGCCATCACAGAGAAAACAGGTGAAGGACCACAACACCCATTCCAGTACACTTTGTTCTGCTCAATAGAAATAACCACCAACAGCTGCTATTTCTTACCAAAATGGCCAGCAGATCTGCAGAACCTCAAACAACAAAAGGCAATCCATGCTGCTGAACATCCCTTTACCACCCTTCTGGACGCGGGAGACCCACAATTGCCAACCTGATTCCTAAACAAATCCATGCTCCACAAAGAATAAAAGGACAGACAATTCATACAGAAAAACAGAGCACCCAACAAATGACAGCACATATCCTTAACTCCAAGGCTTGCCTCAAAGTTCAGTGACCTTGTGCAAGTCATCTCTGAACTATGTTTGCATCAAAACAAAGGCTTGTTTTACACTGTACTGCTGTCTCCCCACAGACCCTTCCCTACACTGCTCCCTTGCTGCCATCCCATGCAATACTTGGCATTCCCTGACTTCTTGGCACTCTTTGAAGCTCAGGATTTCACTAATTCATTTCCACGCTTTATTTCTTCTCAGAATCCCTTTGTGAAGCCTGCTCAGGCTCAGGAAGCAGCACTGTGCCAGTGTGTGCCTTTTCTAACCAGGAGCTCAGGCCTGAAATGGGAGAGAGCCCAACAATCCAGATGCTCACACCCGAGCAGGAATGAGGTGAGGAACAGACCTCACAGGAGAGATGGGGAACAGCTTCCTGGCCTAGGAGCAGCTTTCCATTCAGGAAGATGAAAACAAATTTCTCCACTCTGACTCAATTAATTACTGCCACCATCCCCATGTGATTGAGATAGGGAGATGCTTTAGACGAAGAGATTTTCTGTCAGAAGTTCACCAGTAAGTGGGGTGAAGACCTTGTAGCCATAAGGTGCCACAGCCAGGCTGGCTGTCACTGGGCTCCATCATGCCTAGAGTACACATTACAGAATCCCCCAGTGGGCCAAGCTGGCAGGGAGCACAGAGGGTCCCTGGTGCCACCTCCCTGCTCAGGCAGGGCCATCCCAGAGCACAGGGCACAGGATTGTGTCCAGAGGGCTCTGGAGTATCCCCGCTGAGGGAGACTCCAGCCCCTCCCTGGGCAGCCTGTTCAGGGCCAGGCACTGCCCAGGGCAGAAGTTCTGCCTCCTGTGCAGGGGCAGTTCCTGGGCTCAGTCCCTGCCCGTGGCTCTGGTGCCACTGCTGGGCCTGGAGCAGAGCCTGGACCCTCCCTGCTGAGGTCCTCTCTTACTCATCTCTTCTCTGACCTCTTCCTTCATCTTCAAGGAACACACCAACAACCTCCACACCCATCTCTGCAGCAAGCCACGTTTCAGGGTGAGCAACAGAATCCAGGATGTCACCACCCTTAACTCCTGCTGCCTCTTGGGGCTCTTTTCCTCAGTCCTCTTAAAACCCAACCAGACCTTTGCAGCTGGGATATCTCTTACTGCAACCTTGACCACCATGGAAGCTCTCCAGGGCATCCTCCTCCAGGCCACGGGAGTTTTCTCTTCTATGGCAGAGAATGGTTTCTGCAGATGGGAAGCACGACGCCAGGAACAAGCCAAGCCAGCTTGTGACTCTGTTCAACCAAGCAAAATAATATTCTACACCTGTCCTCTGAGGATTTTGTAACAAAGCTTTCAACCCTTGAATCACAGACCACATTCCCATTCCCTGCCTTCACATTATTAAGCCAGGATATACACAAATTTTGGCTACAAGGAACAGACTCCAAGATTCTCAGAGCAGAGTATTCTATTAATTTGAATTGGGACTAGTTGAGGAAAATTGATTTTTTTTAATGTGTTTATCCTCTGTGGGGGCTTTTTTTTTTCCTTCTTAAATGCTGATTTGCTGAAACTGTGCCTATCCAATACTCATTACTGAAATGCATGGAAAGCTGCCAAAAGAAGCAATGCCTTCTGGACTAAACAAGGGATTTATTACTGAGAAACCACAGCACCGGGTAAAAATCCATCACAAACTTATTGATTTAAACTGATTGTAAGTAATCACACACAATTTATATTAAGTGAAACATACTGCCATCTAATTTAGAGTAAGTGAACGGAATGCTACTACTCTGAATCCTGTTTAAATGCAAACTCTAATTGATACCCACATATAAATAATTGAGACTTTCAGAAAACATGAATTAAATATTTCGTTATCTCTGTTTATTATGTATCGATAGTTCATTTTTACCTATTTAAGACATGGTTAGACAGCAATTATTATATTTCAGCAGAGATGTACATGTAAGCCTCAGGGCAAGTTCAATAGAATGGGACAAGAGCAGGGTGGAGAGAAGCACGTGATGTGTGGAATGCAGTTATGCAGTTTAAATAACTTCAACTTGCTTTTAATAAAGGAACCTCAAACTTTGCCTACCTTCCACCCCAAATGTGATCAAGTCGTGCATTTTACTCAAACATGGTTCTCTCACCTCCAGAGGAAGCACCTTGTGATAAAGGTTGCAAGGCACAAGTTATCACTGCAGCACCACATCCTCCCTCCAAGATCCCATTCAGGAAATTGTGCTCGTCAGCCCCTCTGATATGTCACATAATTGGAACCCAATCCTCAGCAGTATTAGTCAGCCCCATAGCCAATTTTATTTCTAAATAAAAGTTTGAAGGTATTTGCTGTTCTTTTCAATGATCACTGTGTAAGCACTGTCAGGAATTAAAAAAAATAAAATTAAATCTTGATCAAATGCCCTCTCCTGTACTCAGCTGGCTATCAATATTTAAGGACATAAGAACATACTACTTTTTATTAACACAACCAACTGTTTATAGCAGGAACACACAAGTGTCCCACACTTTCAACAGTCTATTGGCTCCATGGATTTGAAGACCAGAAGCCTGCCACAAACCTTTTCAAATGGCAGTTCCTTCTCAGGTAATTTTTAGTCACAGACTGATGCATAATTTCTCAGCAGGATCACTTTGTGCCAGATCATAACATGAACAACTTAGAAGATTCATCCCAAACATTCCTGGTGCAGGTTGGGTTCAGCCAGCTCCTCTCAGCTGCCCCTTTGCAGGGAGGTGCATGTCAAAGCAATGCAAATTAAAGCAGAAATAAGGTGTTCTGATGCTTTCTGTCAGCTTGCAATTTTTAAAATACTGCTCTAATATATGCTGCACTTGTGAGTTTGAACCTAGTCCTGCAATGAGCTGCATGCAGGTGGAACAGTTGCCCATAACTGGCCTCATTACAACTCAATTAAGCCCATTTGCAGAGGGCATTGCAAGACTGGGCCCTTAGGAATTTCTTATGCTCCTGGAGCTTGTTGAATTGCTGGATATCCTCCACAAGCTCTGCATTGAAACCATAATTTAGCCCTATTTACCTGGTTAGCACAAGCCACCTGGTAGCTGTTATTTTTGCTCAACCAAACACTTCCATGTCTATAAAACTTTCCGCATTTTTATAATAATGTGGCTTTTAACACCAATTCCCTGATCAAACACCAACAAACACTCTCTGCCTGTTAGTTGCTCTGAGATGAAGTAATAGACCCCTGTCATGCTGTGTTGGACAGTGCTAAATTGTACCAGACCACGTCCATGCCACTCAGGTACTTGCCAAGCAGGACTTAATTCTAGAGAAGCTACTACCAGAAACAAACCCTAATTCACAAGTTTTTTAAAACAAAGTCACCCACTGCAAAACAGCCTTTCAGCCGAGGCTTTTTGTCTCACGATGTGAATGTTGCCAGGCCATAATGAGCCTGGTTCTACCCAACTCAGGAACACCTGACTGGCATTTCCACCCCAGTGTACCTCCACTGGGTGCAGGCAGCTGAGCTGGGCTGAGGTGCTTGCTTGTCTGGCAGTGTTTACTCCACAAAACAAGATAATGGGATGTTCCTGAGGCACAGACTCCCCCATGTTGGAAGGGACCCACGAGGACGACTCAACTCCCTGCTCCTTGCAGCACTGCCAAAAACTAAACCTCCTAGACAAGTCCTCCATGGCTTCTTGAACTCTGGCAGGCTTGATGCCATGGGCACTTCCCTGGGGAACCTGTTCCAGGGACCAAGTACCCCTCAGCTGAGAGCCCTTCCCAATGTCTCCACTTCCTTGCGTCCTCTCGGGGTTACCAGAGTGAGACCAGCACCTCCCCTCTACTGATCCCCCCAAGGAGGGTGCAGCCTGCCCAGAGAGCCCCCTCAGCCTTCTCCTGTCCAGGCTGACCAAGACAAATGACCTCAGCTGCTCCTTTTAAGTCTTGCCCTGAATAACTTCTATTCCCATTTTGAGAGCCTTGCACTAATGTTTGGAGACAGTCCCAGATTGAGCACACATTTGTTTGCAGTCCCTGAGCCATCCACAGCCCAGGGCTGGGCCTCCCAAAACCTGCTGTCAGCTACTGCACTGCTCATTCAAAGAAGTGAGAGGAATTAGCAAATTGGAGTAGTAAGGATTAATCCTTTCTCTGAGGTGTAAGGTTACTTCTTTATTAATAAATACAGGAAAAAACACAGTCAGAGATAAACTGTCACAAGGAAAGGAAGTGAAAAAGGCTTATTTTCTCAAGGAATGGTCAAGGTTGAGCAGGTACAACTAGCAGTTTTTCTGTTGTTTCCCCCACTCCTCTCAGCAGTCCAGCTGTTTCTACCCAAGCTCTTAAGGGAATAACCAAATTTTCAGTCAATGTAATGTCAAATAGCACAAAAAAAATCCCTCAATCCCTCACAATCACATCTTCTATTGGCATCCCTGTGACAGCATCCACACACCCCTCATGTCTACAGCCTCTTACTTTCTGATGGTTGTCCTCTCCTCACTTAAGCTGCAGCTTTGGATCTCAGGAAAGTGAAATATTGACACTGAAAATTAAAGAGAAATTCATCTGTGTGATGAGCAGTGATTTGGCATAGAAGCTGTCAAACCATGGCAGTGTTTCACAACTGCCACAGAATAATGAAAATGTTCTTTAAAACCCTGTGACAATTGCAAAGTGAGACAGGAAATGAAGCTGCCTACACCTGCAGTCCCCGTGTGTGAGCATCAACCTCTGCTCTGGACTGCCAATCTGAGTGGAAACAAGCCCTGTGAATCAACAGCAAAAAGGGATGGGCAGAACACTGTGCCCTCCCATCTCCCCTGTGCCAAAATAAATCACTACTGGAGTCCAGTTTTGGAGCAAACAGGAGAACTGCCAGGATCCCAAGGAGCTCCTTGTAAAGGATCAGTCTTGGTGGTCACTCAGTCCCCACCTCAGCTGGGGCAGGTGGCTGGAGCCTCCCACAAGATGAGGCCACCCAAAGACAAAAAAGCCAGGTTAGGCTGAAGAAAGTCTCAGCTCATTTGAAAATCCACTGACCAGCCCAGAGCACAATTCCAGGCTTTTAGAGAATGCAGCTGACATAACAAACATGATTTTTCAGGAATCAAAATAAAGACACACACAAAGCTTCAAACTCTGCAGAATCCATAAGTACTTGAACTTGCTCACCTGACTGCCAAACAGCAAACACCTTTCTTTACAAACAGGATCTACACAGATTCTGTCTTGCTCCTGCTAATTTCAGTGATTCAAACTTTGCCTCACTGCAAGCATTTCTTGACTTTATGAATGCTGAAGATTTATATGCTTTAGACACATGGAGATTTTCACAGGTCACCAGGGAACTTGGATGTTGAGCCCTTGCCAAAAGTTTGAACATTTGAGGAGTGAGCACAGGCAAGCAAGTATTTGAGGTATTTAGCTTCCCCCAAAGGTACCAAAGCTAAGCACCCAGGCAACTGAGTACTAGCAGAAACACAAGGTTTTGGGAGGCCACTTGTGTCAGCATGGAGAAGCTATTAAGAGAGGTGGGAACATCATCCAACACCTTTATCCCAGCCTTCAGTGCTTAGCAAAGCACACCAGGCCTGCAGGGAAGAGCCTGATTAGCCTCAGGGCTTTTAATCACTCTTGAGACTTTATATGAAGTCCAAGTGCAAAGGTGGGGCAGGAGGGGCATTTAGCAGGGCTGCTATGAGGCCAGAGAAAATATGAGATTACATTGAGATGGAAGATTGGTATTATCAAATCAATACTGTACAATAAATGTAGCAAATGAGTTAATCCAATTAGCTGAGTGGAACAAGATCAATGTGCTTGTGGAACAGAAAGACTGCAAGAGGCTAAAATTAAACGTACCCAAAAGAGAGGAGCAATGAAAACAATCCTGTAAAACAATGGGCTTTGGTGACTATGTACATTTGAAAACTGAACCTGAGCACAGATGTAATCTTTGAATTTTTGGAGTATTTATCCCAGAGAATGAACTGGGACAAGTTTCTCCACAAGTGAACAGGACAATGCCAAAATTCTGCTTGTTAAACTGTTTGCTAAATACCTTTGCATTGTAATACACTGACAAGGAATAAAACACCCTTGTAACACTGTAGCTACTCTCAAAAGCTTATTAACTCCTAGCACAGCCCCCTTGTCCTCAGTGAATATTCCAGCAGTCGAGCAGGGAGCTGTGGAAATAACGGGAAGGAGGCAGCAGCCACACAAAGGAGCACTCACAGCTGAGGAGGAACAGGAATTTTAGACAGTTCCCAACACAGAAAGGGAAGAGCTGAGCTCACATCCCATCAGCCCATGGCCATGTTTGCACGGCACCACGACTCAGTGGCCACTGCACACACAAGGAACAACAAAGCAGCCTGCTAAGCAATAATTCCTGGTAAACACAGAGGAAAAGAAAAACTCTCCCTGAATGGTTAAGGGGAAGCCCATGAAGACTGATTTATGCATGCATGTATTAAAATTCTCTCTGCACTGAGCATTTCAGATTTTAAGTTTCACGTGCAACTTGAAAGCAAGGCAGAAGCCAAAATGCTGGGAAGAACACCATCTCTTCAGAGGATTAGGAATTAAGTTAACTGCACATTAGAGATAAAATAGTGGAGCGCTTGTCTTTATTCTTAATAATAAACCATAAGGCATTAAGCTACAAAGCACGATTAACTCCTTTCAACTCCTCACTACTACTGCTGAGACAGCAATGTGGTACTTGCACAGAAACATAGAGCGATTAGGTTAAAATTAGGTGAATTTAGGGCATGCAAAAATGGTACAGTGCAACCCAGGAGGGATAAGTCTTTGTTGCTGTAAAAAGCAGCCTAAGCACCTGCAGTGTTAGAATTAATTCCTCAAACCCTAAAGTCATTCATGGTTTGAAGTGACCAACTCTGGGGCTGGACATGTCACTCTGCATCCCTCCTCTCCTTCCTAACTCCTGAGTCACCTAGGTACTTAAAATACCAGCACTGCAGTGGTATCAGCCAGGCTGGTGACAAGGATGGACTTGGGGAACCACAGGTGAGGGCTCACCCCTTCCTCCTCTACCAGCTCCATACAGTCTGGAGCTTCATGTTTCTGTGATTAGGTTCCCCATTTATAAACTGCCCTTAGAGACATGATAAAATCCCAAAACAAACCAAACAACCCAAGAATACTTTAGTCTGTGAAATACAGAGATACTAAACAAACAGGCCACTTTCACCATTAAACAATCACCTCAACACATACAAGGTATCAGCAAAGCCCATGACTTACCAGGCTCTGGGGAATAAAAATGTTCTCTGCAAGATGGACAAAGCTCCGTCCTTAGTGTGTACCAGCAAGTGTTCAACTACTCTCTTAATACAGTGAAATACTAAATTTATTCAACTGTACCCTGGTCTGGTTTAGGACAGCGAGGAGAAGGAACAGAGCCAACTTTCCAGCCCCCTTCTCTCCTAGCCAATGCAGGCTTGGTGTTCAGAAGCCTAAGAGTGAACACCTGCACACTTCCTCCCCTACCATCTCTTTCCACTTGTGGGAGAAGCTCACCTGAAAGCTATTTGTTTTAGCATCCATCAAATCCCACCCTA
This sequence comes from Peucedramus taeniatus, assembly GCA_013400575.1. NCBI lineage: Eukaryota > Metazoa > Chordata > Aves > Passeriformes > Fringillidae > Peucedramus > Peucedramus taeniatus. The sequence continues at coordinate 553,479 of WBNO01027183.1, read as the reverse complement.
AAGTGCTTCTTTACTGCCTGAAAAAACTACGGCCCTTAAACCACTGAAAAAACTCTGGCACCAAAGCCCATCCCATTACAACACATCTGTAGCTTTGTCTTTGCACAGTCTTGGCTGCTCCATACCTGGGGCAGCTTTTCCTGCATTACAGAACCTGGCACAGCTGACTCAGACCCAGAACAAAGCAAATCTGAACAATCCCATAGAGCCACAGGGACAGCTGAGGTCATCTTGGCACGACATGCAGCTGCTGCTTTGGGGTGAGGCACCTCCTACTGGGGTAGGCAGCAATTCCCCTTCACCTCCCATTTTGGCTGCTCTGTGACCTCCTAAGCACAGCACCAAACCCTCTGAGCCAGATATGGTGTGCTACCTGTGCTGGAGGACAACCCTCAGCCAGGCATGCAGGGCTCTCTGAGGAGCTGGAGCTCTGTGGTGGCCTTTAGGCTTGGCCCAAACCAGGGCTGAGTGCCACAGGCACACGTTCCATGTGCCAGGCTGGGCCCTGAGGTGTTTGCCACCAAAGCACACAAGGCAGAATTAGAGCTGACGAAAATTTTCCAGGAAAACATTGGAAAAAGGCAATGAATCAAAATGAAAATGCTTCCTGGAATATACTCTCCCAACAACAGGGGCCAGTTCCCCATAGACTCTCAGGCTGCAGGGATTTCACAACATCACAGGCAGAGCAGACACATAAATCACCTGAAGGGCTTTTGGTTTAACTCTGCAGCACCAGCCTTAGGAAAGTTGTGTCTACTGAAGCTGGCAGAACTTTCAAATTCAAGGTCTGTGCACCCTTCAGGGAAAATATGAGAAGGGAGCCTTTGGTCATAATTCAAAGGAAAATACTCTCAGTAGAAACTTCTTTGGGATCCTCTGGACTGATAGATGTCAGCATTTTGGGAACCTGAAAGTCTGGTTACTGCAAAGACCCAGTTCTTGACTTAGCAGTCCAGAGAGGCTTGGCTGGCTCTGGAATACACTCAGGAGAACTGGGATCCACAGAGAGCTTGAACTCTGCTTCCTGAAGTTGGTATGGTCCCAGCTCTCTGCCCCCTTGGCAAACAACCTCAAACTGTGGCTGTGCTGGGGCATTAGAAACACTATTACCTCACTTTGGGTAAACATTTCAAAATTATATTTCTTGTTTAGTCTTTAGAAGTTATCAGGAGAATATCATTCTCCACCCAGAAGAGTGATGTTTCCTGTTAACTGTTTTCACAGATCTACAGGACAGAGATACAACGGATAATACACACATGGAAGTCTGGATAATTGGACTCATTTTGGTACTGAAAAGACTATGTAAATCTGAGAGTCTCTCACTGATCTGCAAAGGCAAATTAAAGCATCACAACCCCAAAATGGTGCCCTTGGCAGACAGCCTGTTCAGCTTTATATAATCAATCAAGATAGATGATTTTGCCCTAACTTTTCCCAAAATATATCTAATAAACTTTTCCATACCTGTGACAAATTCAGGAACTCCTGGGATTTCTCTGATGTTCAGCAGTGAGAAAGTTTATGATTACCTTCAACAGGTTTTCAGCTACTTATAGGAAGGAAAGATTCACACATATCATCAGCCTCTGTCTTTGAAACACTTGCATGTTCAAAAATTCACATTAAAAACTTTTTTATTTTACAACTGAGTTTCTATTAATTTCTTTTTTAGATCTTCTGTTCATTTCCAGCTTAGACCATCCTGTATCCCTTCCACCAAAGTATAAACATCCCCACACAAAATCCTTCCCTGGTCTGAAGTTATGGCACTGATTTTTTACACACCAGATATTACACAGGTGCTAGCTCTGTATTTGCCAACAGAAAAGCCATCCAAAGAATCCTGAAGAACTGAATCCAGAACTGAACTTCCTGAAGACAGCCACATGCCAAAAAGACAAGATAACAGCAACCAATCTTCCTCTGTAGAGCCAAAACTCGATCTAGTATTCCAGATAAAAGAAAACCCTACAACTTTAAACTTCATCATCACATTTTGTCTTTTGTCCCCACCAATACATATTTGTGAGGGCCTTTTGCTATCTTGATGAGTTAAGTGTGAAGTTTCACTTATACATTAAAATGAAAATCAAAAGCATGAATCACCAAGTGTAGTGCTGCAGAGCTGTCTTCTTATTTTTCAGTTGGATTCCCAGTTTTTGCAAAGTGCTGAGCTCACACACCAGAACGTTGCAGGCATTTGTGTGCAAGGTATATTGGAAGGGAAAGTCAAGGGTGCTCCTGGTTTAGCCCTTCAGTGACAGGGAAATTCAGTCTTGCACATTTGGGGAGAAGGCTGTCAAAGGGACATACACAAAAACAAAGCCCAGTTTGATCCCACAATAGTCCAGATGTCAGAATTGCATAGAAACTCATGTAAACGATCAATTAGACAGAGATCCACCTACTCTATGTGAGATTTACTAGAAATAGACTGTTCTCTGTTTCATCAAGTAGTCATGGGACTATTCAGAGCAAAGTTTGCTAAGCCAAAGCTGCAGAGGCAGGGAACAGGTTGACAGAGTTTAGAATCAGCAGCGATATAGAGCTCTTGCATTCATTACAGGATAATTCTTAAAATCCAATGCCCACTTTGATTGTAATCCCTCCAAATTCAAGATAAAACTAAATAATCTCCAGAACAGACTTACTATATTGCTAATGAGCATTAGAAATTGTAACTGGGAGAAAAAAAAAGAAACAAGCAAAACGACCATGATGAAACCTCTCATATAGAATTCCTAATAATAGATGGAAAAGTTCTTTACAAGAGGCAAAGGGGGGAGAGTCTTAACAAAAGGAGAAAACAAAGTCACAGATTCTCAATATTCCTCTTAAGACAGAAACAGATATCAGATCTGAAGTCTCTGGTCCTTTGCTTTGAAATCAAATTTTAAAACATGCAATCATCTGAATAAATACACTACAGAACAATATACAATTTACCTGCTCACAACTGGTGTGAGAACAAATTTTATGTCTAATTCCACACAGTCTGGCTGTATCCCTGTGATACCCGAGCTCACAAGTCCCACCATCACAGTAAATGTACACAACGATGGGATACACACAATTTCCTGTTCAAAAATGCTGGAAGTCCTGGTTCTTCCACCCCAGGTGGAAGATGCAGCCCACCCTGGGTCAGAAATGAGTGACCACTGCCTGTCCCTGCTGTCCACCCAGCCCCACAGGCTGCCTCAGTCATTGAGTCCATGTCACAGAATTACAAGATGCACTGAGCTGGAAGGGGTCCAACAGGATCATCCAGTCCAGCTCCTACAGTAAAGAGTTACAGTAAAAACCAGTTACTCCCAGGCTTCAAATATAACTATTTTGGTTACAAACAGCTAGGCTTTAATATGCATTCAGATCTGCTGAGTTGGAAGGGACCCACAGGGATCAGAGTCCAACTCCTGCACAGCACCATCCCCAAGAGTCACTCCATGCCACGAGTATTGTCCAAATGTGTCAGGATGGTGTTCAGGAAAAAAAACTTTTTCAACTCAGACCTGTCTAAAAAACACAACTTAGGTGAAGAAACAAACCACCAAAAGCTTTCTCTTATATCCCAGTATGTTACTTTATTTTAAAGTTGAAAGTGTGAAATTACACAGGGTATTGGGGAAGAGGCAATAAGGTGAATATGGGTGCCAAAAATTTCAAGAGAGGAAGAGGATTTGTGGGGGGTTTCCTTCCCCTCCCTAAACAACCTTTTTTGCTTTCTTTAATTCTTACTTTTAACCAGATTTATGTAGGCCTGCAGCCCACAACAGTGACCTTCTGCTGCTGTCTCCAGGTTGTCCTTCCGAGGGCTGAGGGCACTGGGGACCAAAGCCTGGGGCCACCGTTCAGAGGTGCTGGCAGAGAAAGGACCGAGTTTGATGACTCATTTCATGGCAAATAAATGAACACATGTAAACCCCAGCCTGTCGTACCTGCTCCTTTTCCCACTTCATTTTTCCATCACCTCAAGCGACACATGAACTTACAGACGGTGTGGGTTTTTTTCCAGCCTTTGCTTCAACTTGCTGCATTTCTCAAGACGTTTCTCAAGATGCCTTTGTCAAAACGAATCCCAGCCTAACTCCCACCCGAGCACCTGACACAGGAAGCGGGACATGCTGAGACCTGTGGGGAGCTCGAGGCACGGTTGCCGCCTCTCTGCAGCCCGGCAGAAGAGCTCCCGGCAGACAGGATCCATCCCAGGGTTAAACCCGCCCAAAAGGCCCAAAAGCCGCATTTCCAGCCCGCTATCTCCCCCTAGTGCCGCAGCGCGCGGCCGCGCCGCCATCTTGGGCGGGCTTTCCCTCTCCCACACTGCCCTCTGCAGCTCCGTGGCGGGCCGTGCCTGCGGGAGCCGATAAAATAATATAATATGATATAAAGAGTCCTTACTTATATTAGCAGGGGACTATTCCGACCATTCAGGACGGACTGCTCAGGGCAGACCCACGTTGTTCCCCGATACACCAACACCCCACCGGCCTGGCTGCCTCAGCAGCAGCACACGGTCTCTCGTGTGCATCTGACAAGAATCTCTCATTTTCTTCTACAAAAATGCCATATTCAGGTGGTATCAAATTGCACTAAAGATGCTCCACCAATTCCAGCAAGCATATCAGCATCAGCCGTGTTTTGGTCTGGTATGGGACAGGTGCCCCAGAGAACAGGGCTGGCCCACACAGGCACCACCACCTGCCTGCCCCGGCTGTATTTTGTTAAAGAGATTCTTCAAAGCCACAGATTAGTACATTGCTGTAGTACTCAGTGATATATTTACTGCTGCAAAGCTCCAGATGCTCTGTAAGCCACAATAATACAGTTAAGTGGAAAATGAGTCATTTAAAACCATAATAACTATCATAGCATGACTCCACAGACAACAAGCCCCAGTGATAACGCTGCGAGGTGGATGAGATGTGTTCGCCAGGGCTGCCAGTCAGAGTCACAGAACCACAGAATCACAGAACCACTGAATCACAGAACCACAGAATCACAGAACCACAGAATCGCAGATTTGACTAGGTTGAAAAATACCTTTGAGATCGACTCCAACCTATGACCTGACACCACCTTGTCACACAGATCATGGCACTAAGTTCCACACCCAGTCTTTTCTTAAACACTTCCAGGGATGGTGACCCCACCATCTCTCGGGTCAGGCCATTCCAATGCCCAGTCATTCTTTCTGTGAGGCTCCGCCTTGGGGGCAGGTGCTGCTACCAGGAGTCCCCCCAGTATCGGGGTGCTGAGGTGCCCCTGCTCTCTCTGAGGTGTGCAGGTGCAAGCCCCCATCTCCTCAGCATATTCCCCCACCTCACTGCAGCTTGGATTATGGAAAGTGCTGTTCTTACCTGCTGCTGTGCCTCCCAGGAGAGCAGCGCTGGTCCCCAGGTTCCGGCTGTGAGGAGGCAGAGCTCAGTTCTCCTCCGAGCAGCCCTGAGTTGACACCTCAGTGTCCTGGGACCAGCTGGGGACTGGCTCTTCTTGGACACCCAGCTGGGGCCCTGCAGACACAGCACTGTCCAGCACTTGCTGCGGACAGCGTGGGGATGGGCGGTGTGAGGAGGGAGAGGAAGGCTCCACCAGCCCCCCTCCTCTGGCCAGACAGCAGCCAGAGCAATGAGGGCCATGCTCTGCTGCTCCTCAGGCCATGTGTCCCTTGTCCCTCGGGAGAGTCAGGAGAGCAGCAGCAGGGAAGGGTTGGCTCTCCATTCACATGGCAAGGGCAGTGAGGGTAGAAAAGGAAAAACCAGAGCCAAGCTTTCTGCTGGTATGATGCAGACAGCTCTGGTGATTTTCAATAAACCATTTTAATCTATGTCCTTAGAAAACCTGGCATTAATTTCTTTCCTCATCTCCAAATGAAGCAATTCTCTTACTTAGTCCTTGGCTACTCCTTTCAAAAGCGAGGTAATGGGAAAAACAGACAGATGTGCTGAGACTTTGAGGAGGTCATAGAATAGAATCATAAAATCTCCTGAGTTGGAAGGGACCCACAAGGATCATTGAGTGCAACTCCTTGAGCTGACATGCACTAACTCATTCTGTGTCTACTATTTGCCATAGAGAAGCATCCTTTATTCCCTTAACACAAGCACAATGTGCTTTGTTGCTGGTCTGTAGCACCATGCAATTTAAACCTAACTCTCCAAAATACAATTGCCTCTATGGAGCTGAATGCTCTGGGTACAGACCACTTCTAGTCCCTTGTATTAAATGTGACAAAGTAAGGTCACTCCTTAGTTAGCCTGAGCAGCATCTGCCACTGCATCGCTGGGATTTCTGTCACTTAAGCCGGGGAACAGGAGAGCTCCTCATGGAGCAGACTCTCTCTCTCATAAAAACAATTTACAGCTACATTCACCTTGCCCAGAACAGCAGAACAGTCCCCTCTTCCAGCACAGCCTACCCACGTTTCAGGCTCTCTTTAACCACCCTCTTGCGGTACCGCTGCAGAACAACATCTTTTTCTAAAAGGCTAAAACAAATCCAGTTCTGCTTCATTGTTCTAGGATTAATGGAGACAAAACTTTCCTTTTGGCTGGCAGTAACTGGACATTGTTTGAAACCTCCCCCTTTTTTAAAATCAAATTAACTCCAAACACATCATGGTAACCCCAAATACACTGAGGCCCCAAAACAGGGACTTACTCAAAATCCTTAGAAGTTTATACCTGCATTTTTAGTTGTCTGTAAAAGAAAAAAAAATATCCCAAGCTTTTGATACTAATGGAATTTCTGCTGCATAAAACAAACCCCCACAAATGACACTGATTCAATGGAAACTCTTAAAGGGCTTTGAAGATGCAAAGCAAAAGATACATTTAATAAACGTATTGTGTATTTGATAGGTAACATATTTATGCAATTAACTGATTCAATTCTTGCTTAATTATCTTGTCTTGAAACAAAGGTGATAGTACTGGGGGTGGATGGCTCAGTTCCAAGGGCTAAATTCAAGTTTTTCAGTAGAGAAACATAAATTCAACCAAGAAAAATGCTGCACTCACAGTGAGTTTCAGTACTGAGCAATATGATGATCAAAGAAGCCACATTAGGTGGTAAAATACAGCAAATCTGCCCTTAGTAACCAGAATGACCACAGCCCTTCTCGGCTTGGGTCAATACTTGAAATACTTACCAATAAACAGGTAAAACCCATTCCTTCACAGGTAAGTTTAGCAGTCTGAGATGCCACCATTTGTTAATATGGAGGGTTAAAAGTACCTTCTAAAACCAAAAGAGCAACCCAGAAATTGCTCATCTCAGGCGACCCTTGACTCTGCAATTTGCCAGATTCAGGCTTTTTTCTGTTCTCCAGTGACTCAGGCAGTAACCCAATTGCCCTGGGTGACTCCTGAGATCACACAGGCAGTAGGTGCCTGGTATTACAATGGTCACTCCTTGTTGGGGTTCCCAGCAGCACTTTTCCTGTCTATAAAATGGGGATAGTGCTGTACTGAAGTCTGTATTACCAGCAGAGGAAACATCAGATGGCAGCAAAATAGAAATGTGAGATTGTAGGGTAGCACCAGGATTTTATACTCTGCTCCTTGCTGGATTGAGCTTCTTCCCTAGTATTGTACCTGAAGCACAAGTGCATTTTGATGTCCATAAATACCTGTTGCTATATGCAGCCTCACAGTGCACAATGAGGAAGGGGATATATTTTATGACCAGGAAATATCTTTGTGCTAACACAATTTCAGTTGCAAGATACCAGTGGAAAAAGAAAGGGGTGTGACCCAACAGATGCCAGCTGGGAACCTCCACCTTGCTCACAGGCACAAACAGTCCAAGCCCCTCCAGCTGGAGACGGGGCACAGGGAGAACAGTCAGTCCTCACTTGCAGCTCTGGTTCTCCTTGAAGAGCAAAAAGGTGGAGTTTTTTAATACAGGTTTCTGTGGCTAATTCACTGAACCCTTCAGTTTTAGTATGACCAAAAGAATTTTTGCATTATAGCTGCACTGGACTGAATGCTCAGTTCCCCCTATCAGGGCACCAATCACGGGGCAGTCAAAATAAGAGACAGACTGTGTCTCAAAGAGCTTCATGTAAGGAATGGCCAGGATTGGGTTTTTACATGTGCAGGAAGGATCTGACGGGACTGGGACATCAGCAAGGCAGGAGGCAGTCCCACCACTCGTTTGCATGCACTTCCCAACCAGCTGAATTAGAGGTCAGCCTCCATCCAGAGTCACACTCCAAAGGCAATTCTGGCCATTTAAGTTGGGATTGTGCTCCAGATCACCTTCTGAAGACAAGCACTGCCACTCCAAAGCTGGCAGGTGGAGTCCAAAGAAGGAAGTTGGTTTATCCAGGTGGGACTTAACCAAGCCACCGTGGCAATAACAAAACCCTGTGTAACTGGAGTCTTTGGTCTCCGAATCACTGCTCACTCTTCTTCCTTGCCAGAAACCAAGCATGAGCCTAGGAGCTCCTCTGTAAGTGCAGCACCACTACTCTGTGACCTTGGTCCGCGTCCCAGAGCCTTTCAGCAGAGTCACCTGCACATGTGAAGCTGTAATTAGAGTTCAAATCAGCAAGAATCATGCTAAACATTTCCTCAATGAGGCACAGCCATGGCAGTAAAATCTTCCCCAACCTCTGCCTATCTTCCAGTCCAGCAAGGACTACAGTTTTCATGAGCTCCTACAGGCAAAGGTAAAAAGGAACAACATCGTACAATAGCTATGACTTTTGTAAAAAAATCTGCAGTGTTTATTGCTGCCTCTGATAAGATTTAGCTGTCCTAGGCTTTGAAAGAGGACAGGACTGGCAAAGAGGGGAGCAGTAAGGTATGAAATGCAGAAAACCAGGCTGGAGCTAAGTCTTAGTAAGGAAAACCAAAGACCAAAACACAGGAAGTTAAAAAAGAAGGGACCAAGCATAGCATAAAATGGACATAGTACTGGGAAACAACTGTTAGGACTGTTTTCAAAGATTCCTTTCCTATACACTGTATTTGGCATCTCAGCTAGTGATAGGAAGCTGCTACGTGGAAAATAAGTAGGAATTTGGGAAGGTGGGACTTCAAAACCTAAAGCAAAGTCCTGGTTGCTATAAGCACACTGAAGGTTTTCTATGATCAAAATCTCTCACAATCTACAGAATTAATACCCTTATGACTCATTTCATTCCCACAGATGGTATCTGGCATGGTCTTTATATGAAATTCATTTCTTAAACACAAATGAATTCAAAAACAGAAGATTTAAGACAAATGTCCTGAATGGAAAACCTTTCAAATAAGATCAAATTTGTCTATACCTGCAAGCTAACATCCCTGTATCAGACTTCTGAAAAGCAGTGAATGCACCTGAAGAAGTTTAAAAGCATTAAAAATCTTGTTTCATCTCTTACTGCACCATTCAGGCATATTCCTCTGTGCATCACCAGTACAAGAAGACTTGACGTGTAGATCTTCAAAGGTGTGAAGCTCTGAAATTGGATTGAATTCAAAGGGACTGAAATGCCTCAATGCTTTCTGAGACTCTGGAAGTGAGGGCTCATTGGCTTAACTGGGAATTAAGGACCATCAACAAGAGTTTGCTGAGCACCTGGGAGGACAAGGATCATAGTCCAGACAATCAAGACCACGTTTCTACTCTCCTGAAGATGCTGCCAGAGCTGTCAGGCTCCTCTAACAAGGATGAGATGAGCCTGGAAGATGATGCTCTCAATCAGACCCTGCCTCGTGGGGCCTCTCTTGCTGGCTCCAGCAGTTACATCCTTCTGTGGCCATCCAATCCTGCCTTCCTTCAGTAACTCAGGTTTTTAATGCTGTGCATCCAGCAGACCAAAATTATGGTCTAATTAAAATGGAAATTAATTTTAAAATTAAAATTATGGTCTAATCCAAGTAGGGTGTTACTATATTTTAAAGAATCTGGACAAGCCAAGGATCTGGTCTCCTTTTTGTTTCTTTTTCCCTGCTAGCTCAAACGATTTCAATAAGATGGCTTATGAAAGCTTGCCATTTCCTTTACAATTTTAACAGCTACTCCTCCTGAACAAAACCCCACTGTTGGGAAAAAAGACTTCTTCCCCATAGCAACGATGGGGTACTGCACACAAAGAAGCACCTAGCAGTTTAGTTCACATTTTTTAATAACATGGCACAATTTACATTACACAAGTCTTCGCTGAGGAGGAAACATGCTGAAGATTGAGAGCCGCTTCACTTTTCTGTTCACATAGGATCTAGAAAGGACTTTATTACATACAGGATAAACAGCAAAAAGGTTTGTATATAACAATCTCTTTACAATACTGAAAGCTACCACTACGGTTCCAGTGTACATATTCCTCGGGGTTGGGACTTTTTTGTATTTTTCCTTTTGTTTGTAAAAAAAAAAAAAAAAAAAAAAAAAAAAAAAAAAAAAAAAAAAAAAAAAAAAAAAAAAAAAAAAAAAAAAAAAAAAAAAAAAAAAAAAAAAAAAAAAAAAAAAAAAAAAAAAAAAAAAAAAAAAAAAAAAAAAAAAAAAAAAAAAAAAAAAAAAAAAAAAAAAAAAAAAAAAAAAAAAAAAAAAAAAAAAAAAAAAAAAAAAAAAAAAAAAAAAAAAAAAAAAAAAAAAAAAAAAAAAAAAAAAAAAAAAAAAAAAAAAAAAAAAAAAAAAAAAAAAAAAAAAAAAAAAAAAAAAAAAAAAAAAAAAAAAAAAAAAAAAAAAAAAAAAAAAAAAAAAAAAAAAAAAAAAAAAAAAAAAAAAAAAAAAAAAAAAAAAAAAAAAAAAAAAAAAAAAAAAAAAAAAAAAAAAAAAAAAAAAAAAAAAAAAAAAAAAAAAAAAAAAAAAAAAAAAAAAAAAAAAAAAAAAAAAAAAAAAAAAAAAAAAAAAAAAAAAAAAAAAAAAAAAAAAAAAAAAAAAAAAAAAAAAAAAAAAAAAAAAAAAAAAAAAAGAAAGAAAGAAAGAAAGAAACACTGCACAACATCTGGAGTTCACAAAAATCTGAAGCTCACAACTAAACCTTCAGTTGACTACTAAAATAGATCTCTGATCATTAGAAACAACTGTTTGTAGTTAACTTTTTTCTTTTTTTTTTTCTTTTTTTGCCAAAACAGGGTAACAACTTCAGATAGCACTTTAATACACTAGAAGACCAATGGAACTAATTTTATTTCATACATATATTTTACAGTCCAGTAGACAAGATATTGAATTCTCTCTGATAAAGTCATATTCTCTCCAAATATTTAGACAAGAAACTTAACGCATTATAAAAAAGTGTGTTATGAAAAGACAGATTTCAGAAGATTGATGCATATTTTTTAAAAGGACCATGTTCTTCAGGTTATTTCATGTCTTCTATGATTAGGGAACAACAAGGCTGACCTGTTAACTATTCACAGACTTTATTACCAACTGAAATACAATAAATTCCATTATGAAATCTGCAGCGGAGTTCATTAATTAAACTACTGATCCACAGTGAAAACATATCCATCATTTAGAAAAGTATTCGCTTTCTTGTAGGATTTGTTTCAATGTAGCTAAAAATCACTTAACACAAAAAAATGAGTGTACAGATAAAAATGCACACTGGCGATAAAACCAGACAAGAATGGCTATAAGCAGATGTTCTCCCCAAAATATATTTGACATGTTAAGTGACAAAAGTTCTGGAAAATCTCCAGCATTCCATTATTACCATTTAACCCAGATTAATATGACTGAAACCCGATCTGCCATGACTCCGTATCAGTGATCACAGAGCACTAAACCTGACATCATCCAAGGGACACACAAGCTACAGTGACCTCAGCAGCCTGATGCAAGGGTTCACACAGAAAACTACACCTATGAAGGGCTGTTTCTTCATCAAAATAAGAGAAGTAGGCTTCCATTATAAATGAGCTTGTTCAGGGAAAATATGACTTTAATTATGTTGTGTGTTGAAAAGGCTCCTTTGAGTTATAAAGGCTTTTGTGAAAAGCCTTAAAATTCATTGCATAGTTGAAGGGGTTTAGCTGTCTATAACAATATAAGTAACACAGCATAAGCAGACTGTGTTGATCAATATTAAGTTTGCAAATAGCACAGTTTAAGAAGTATTAATGTATTATGTTACTTAATTTTATCTATTTACATTTGTACAAAGTAAAGCTTTCATCTTACCCTTTTTGCATATATGAACCATTAATCCATGAAGCAATCTTTTTACATAAATATCTACAATTGACTTCACTTCTGGTTTGAAAGAGCTTTGTAGGGTTGACATTGGTGGTGGCTTGTTTCTAGTCAAATCACTCAGACTGATGTCTTGTTCTTCAGTTCAAATTTTGAAAATTTTAAACTAGAAATAAAATAGAGTAGGAGACACGAGGAACATATGGACTTGGCTAAAAGATCTGGAAAATTTCAACATATAATATACAAAAAAAATCATTTCAAAATCTTTGCACTCAGGTCTATACATATTGTACAGTGGGTCACATCCCCAGTCTGTATCAATGACTAGTAAGAAGGTCTTTATATTATGTTCATTTACAAGGTTTTTGTCCCTCTTACTCTGATTTTCATTGAGTCTCACTCTGCTTATCGAGCTTCGATGTCCTTGAGGGTGTGAGAGGGAGGCCTCTCTCTCATCTCTGTGGACAGAGGAGTAGTCCTTCTGGGAGAGCCGGGCCGAGGGCCCAGCGTGGAGATAAGAGGCGGAGGGGCACTGAGAGCTGCTGTGGGGGGAGTTTTATTGAGGAGGCCGTTCTGGTGTCCCGTGGGGGGACTGACACGGGGGTAGTGCATGCTGGGTAGTCCTGGCGTGAGGAGGCCGGGGTGGGGCAGGTGCCCGTCCAGGGCGGCGGGGTGCACCGAGTGCAGGCGCGCGTGCTCGTAGTCCTCGCGGAGCATGTGCAGCCGCTCCCGCTCGTCCAGGTGGGTGCCCCTCTCGTGCTCCCGGCGCGGGTCCACGGACAGAGGGTGGTGGTGGTGATGGTGGTGGTTGTAGTCGTGAGGTTCCCGATCCCTGAACGACCTGTCTGCTTCATACAACCTTGGTGTAGAGAGGCGATGGAGGGGGTCATTTCTTAGCAAAAAGTCTCTGCCCAGGGGGTCTCTCCGATGAATATCCAGCTCTCTGTAGGGATCTCTCAAGGGATCTCTCATTGGATCCCAGTGGAAAGAAGGATAGGGGAAACGTTCTCCACCAGGAATTGGGCTAATTCCCATAAAAGGGGTCATCATGCGAGTTCTGTCCAGGCCACTGATGCTGTTCATGTGATGTATACCAGTCACACCTACAGTCATGGGCATAGACACTAAAGGACTTGGATGGACATTGGATGTGGATATAGGTGGTGGCTGATCAGATGACCTATGAGTCTGAGGTCCCTCAGGCTGAACATCATGGTCTTCCTTTCGCTCTTCCTTCACCTTGACTTCATTGCTTTTCTTCGGGTTATCGTACGCCGGCTCAGTCTTCCTGTCGGCCTCGCGGTTGGAAGTGCTGTTTGGCCTGGTGCTCTCCACCACGGGGGGCCTGGCATAGGGGGAAGGAACCCTGGGCATTTGCTTAGACTCTTCCACCACTCGGCTTTCATGGCTCAGGCCTTCTTTCTCTGAAACGTAGTTGTCCTTCACCTTGTGCTCTTCAACATTAATTTCCTTCCGAGATTCGGAGTGATCCCTCTCTCGTTCTTTGGGTTTCTCTTTTTCTCGAACCTCGGGATTCAGATGGCTCCTGATCTGCTCACTTGAGCTGCGGTTATGTCCGAGGGAGTTTACTGGATGGATAGGTGCTGGCGAAGGATGGCTGGAGTGTCTTTTCTCAATGCTCTCCCTACAAGAAAGAGAAGCGTGAAATGAAGGCATGAGAAGCTCTGCAAAGAAAACAAAGCATCAGAGTGCCTGGCTTTCTACTCGTGGCTTTGCAGAGAGCTGGTGATGTGCGCCAGTAAATGCACCGTGCCTTTGGCATGCCCAAAACTCCAGAAGAACATCCCATCTCTAAACTTGGCCTATTCTGTTATCTCATCGCAGCAGCAGCAATCTCCAAAGCTGCTCTGTGAAGAATCTGATTGAGATCTCAAACACTGAAGTCCACAGAAGGCTTCAATGGGAATCTAGCTCTAGGACATGTATTTCAAAGACAGTGACTATAAAGATTTGCAAAGAAGAGAGAAAAAAGTAAAAACATACTCATTTCATCCAAAAAGTGAGGCAATTAAATACAAATTACATGATTAATAGTATTCTACCTACTTCTATTAAGAATACATTTGGGAATATAGATTACTATTTTTTCAAATGGCTTTTAAAAACTTTTCCAGACCTATGTACACTACTAATTACTCTCCTCTGTTCTCTTCAAATGTCTAGCTTTTCAATTTACTTTTCACAATTCCATTTACTTCAAACTGAGACAAAATCCTTTCAAGTACCACCAGTACTGCTGGTGCCACCCCAGCCCTCTGACAGGAAGGTACTTCCCTGAGTGTGCAGTGACCCTCAGTGCAAGTGTTTAACAGAGCTGCCCAACACACAGATTTTGTGCCGACCTCCTCAGCAGAGACAAGTCTGCTCTGTCCATCCATCCTTCAGACTGGCTCTGAAATATCATGCCTGGAGTCAGCTGCTCCTCAGATGACCAACCCCTCCCATTTCTAGGTTAAAATAAGCTGAGTGGGACAGGGCCAATGCTACAAAGTCAGAAAATACTGTGAATTTATTCAATCTTTCAAACCTAGTTATAGTGCACAAAAGATTGGAGAATTATTGTCTGGCAGTGAATGAAAATCTAAATATGGAAATGGGTTCCATATCAATTATTTTCAGGAAGTAGTGTTGACTAGGAGTTGTTATGGGCAACACTAAGTGAAAAAGCTCTCCCGTTTAAAACTTATCAAATTCACAAGGTGACTCTAATCCTTCAGTTTCAACGATTTTAACCTCTTAGTAATTTCAAATGACCTCTGAGTTGGAGTTTTTCCATAAAGACAGCTCCACATATTCAGTGCTGGACATGTGCTGTTTGCTGAGCATGGAAATTCTGTTCCATGTGGGATGAGCGACAATGTGCTGTTAAAGGCAACAATTATTTATGGCCGGAAACTAAAATGCAAGAAGTTCCACCTCAACATAAGAAAAATCTTCTTTCCATTGAGGGTGGCAGAGCACTGGAACAGGATGCCCAGGGAGGTCTCTCCAAAGACAAAACCTGCCTGGCACGTTCCTGTCACCTGCTCTGGGTGGCCCTGCCTCAGCAGGGGGTTGGAGTGGATGATCTCCACAGGTCCCTTCCAACCCCAACTATTCTGGGATTCTGTGGAAAGGGTAAGCAATGAGGCCTCCCCGCAGCTACAGGTGACACGGTGTCTCTCTGGTTGCCAGTGTCACCTGAAGGCTGGGACATGCCAGCAGATGACACTCTGGGCAAGATCAGCAGTACAGGCAGCTGAAGGGCAGCTTGGAGGGTGACTCCAAGGTGAACACTTCCTCCTTCACCTGTATAATTTCTGCTACCTACTTTTTTTTTTCTGAACTGCGTAAGATTTGTACCTCTAGGTACTTTTGGACAGTGAAACTGCAGCAAATGCAGAAAAAATGCCTGGGAGAAGTAAGCTCTCATTCTAATGTCACCAGTGCATCTTTTGCTGTGTCTAGACTGAACTGTTGAAACTGTCATTTCATGGGCCATGTCTGAGAGACCTCCAGAGTCCAGAATGTGACTCTTGGAAAACCCTTGGAAGACAGAGCATCTGATACCAGCCCTGCCTCGTCTGCACTGTCCAGCACATCACTGCTTGTGATCAGGTGCTGTCTTCATTCAATGGGACCTGAACAGTCTGGAAATTGCATACCGGCTCTAATTTCCCTCCATTTGCTTTTCACCAAGAGTTTAAGCATTTGATTTAACAGCTTCCAGATCTGGACACGGGGAGACCAAGTAAAGGCCCTCCAGTGAAGGATTCTCAACATGAAGGTTCAATTCTTTTACTTTGCTAGGAAAACACTAGCTTGTGGGCTCTGCAATACCTAATCTTTTATTTATTTTGCTCACAGGACTAGTTCAGAGGGTACCCCTAATTGTTTTATTTCCCTAGGAAAGCTCATTCTGTCCTTTTGTTTATATTTAATCAATTTTCCATATAATTAATGTACTTTAAATGACATATAAAATTTATTAAAAATAACAGCTGTTTTCTGTAATTAAGGAGAAATATATGGGCAACCAAAATGACAAATTCCTTTGCCAATGTTATGGCATTCAATGACAGTGTTGGTAACATCTCAAGAGCCTCCTGATTATCCAGCTCATTTAAGTGAGCTGCACATAGTCCAGTGGACAGAGAAGGAATAACTTTTTAATCCTCACATTTGTCAAGAGCTCCTTAGGTTGATGGCATAAGAAAAGCTCTAAGCCATTGCCTCCACAAAGAAGAAACTTAAAATCACATTATCCAATGAACCTATTACCAAGTAAGAGAAATTCTGAGGCTGTGTGCTGCACTGAAAAATACTGAATTCCTTATGCTTAGGTGTGTGCCTCATTTATACTGATTGAAAGATCAACAGATTCTTGGTTGGTTTGGTTTAATGCTCTAGGATTGCAGACCCTTAAATGCCATTATGATTATACTGGAAGTGTTCAGTGACATCTTTTTAAACATCTTTAAACGCTGAGAAGGAGCAAATCCTGCTTTTCACATTTGCTATTTTTACCTTTTTTTTTTTTTTCCCCTAATGTTGGGTTGGAATAAAAAAGTCTTAAAAAAAACTCCTCCACAACTGCAATCAATCACAGAATGCCAGAATACTCTGAGCTGGAAGGGACATGCAATGTTCCAGGAGCCATCAGGGCTCTGCAATGTCACTCCCAGCCAGGAAAGGGTCACTGCAGCAGTTCTGTACTCTCTGGGCTGTCTGAGGGATTCAACTCTCTCTGCCTGGGAGGAGCTGTGGTGCACAGGCCATGCAGCTGATCCAAGAGGAGCCACCAGGGATCTCCACCCCATCCAACACTGACCTTAGGTGGGGAGCACCAAGCCCAAAGGGACCTTACCACTGCAGGCAGGAGTTGTGGTCAATGCTTTTGGCTGCCTGGGCCATTCCTGGCTTGATAAGGTTAGACCTTTGATGACCAGATGATTTTGAGATTAAATCAAACCTCTGAGTGTGATTCCCAGCTCTTCCTGCTTGGGCAAATTAATTTCAAATAGATAACAAAGCTTGGGACCTCAACTAGAAAGCTCTGTGCTCACCCCACTGGGTGCCACTGAATGGTAAGGAGGAGGTAGGAGGGGCTCTCAACTCCTCAGACATTCTCTCCACAGGGAGCACAGCTCTGGGAAGGGATTCTCACCCTCTCCTCATGCAGCCCACAGTGTGACCATGCTGCAAAGTGCAATGTCCCAGCCCACAGAGCTGGGCACTCAGCAGTGCTGAGGGGTGAAAACAGGACTGCACTCACTCCAAGCTGGAATTGTGCACAAGTATGAGGGATGGATGATGCTTACTGCTAAGCTCTCAAATAATTGAAAAGAAGTATGTTCTGAGCTATGACATGGAGTTCAGGCAATGCCAAAGCAGCTTGCAAGGAATGTTTTCAGTAAGAGATTTTCTTCAGCAGAACACTTCAGGAGAAAACAACAAAACAGCAACCAAATAATCACATAATTCTACAGACTACCCAGCTCACAGTAACTAAAATGCTTTGCCATTCAAGCTGGTAAAGTTACTCACATGCTTAAGCCTTTTGCAGGACAGAAAACCCAATTTGTAACAGCAATTTCTTTTGAAGCATTAACATCAGACATGAAAATAATGAAGCTATGCTACCAAACAGAAAATATTCCAAATGGAAAATGTAGGTGAAAAGATCTGTACTTCGCCTTTCTTTTAGAACAATGTAGAAAAGCTCTTACATGTAGTTTTAGAATATCTAATGTGTTAGCATAACTTCTTTTAGAAAAGGCCACTAATGCGTATCTTTGGGTTAGTGACAGAGAAGTCAGAAAAGCACATCTCCTAAATATTCTTTTAGATTAAAATATTAGAAATAAATAGCCATAATGTAGTAAAGTAATGTGCAAACTTAACAGGAAAGCCATCAAGCCACAACTGAAAAAGCTGAAATCAGCCTCTCTACAGTTTTCAAGGAAGGCATGACACTTGCTGAATGGCAAATTCTTATAAATTTGGTACTTCAGTGTTAAGAGGAATTTTTACTGCGTTAACTGAATAATGGGAACAGTCCTAACAAAAAAATAAATATGACCAGGTTTCACTTTCCATTAACCCTTCCCAGCCTGGACATGTGAGCATGCAAGTCCATGTAAAACACTGAATAGAAACTGTGTTGGAAGGTGTTAGCACTGCAAGTGTAGGGGCTTCTTTGAGGGGAAAGAAGGTGCTTTTCATGAAATGCATGCTCTGAAGCTTGCTATGGTTTTGGCACATGACATTCCTGGTGCATTTTAGTCTTCTCAACTCACACCTTTAGTACTGGTCCCACTGGTCAGGCTGTTTTTTGAGGAGGGAGGAAGTGTTACTTGTTTTGCAGACAAGGTCTGATTTACAAAGTTATTTAAGTATTTGAAGGTGCAGATAAGCATCTGATAGACTTCCGAATCCTTTTTTCCATCCTCTCAGTCACTATCTCCATGTTAACCCTTCAAGAGACCTATGAGAATGTGACCCACAAGGTAACAATGGGTGGGTCTGATTCTATTCCCACTTGACACTGCCTGAACTGTGCTCCAGCAAAGCTCCTTCAGGTGAAGTGTGTGGTGCAAGTGGGAAGAGAAACCTTGCAGAGGGGAACACCTGAGCTGGAAACCTGCCTCCTCTGTGGTGCCACTCTGGGGACAGCTCCAGGTGTGCCTCTGGTGAAGCTCTGGGTTCCCAATGTGCCAGGCTGGGGAGGGTTAAAAGCGGAACGGAGCCCCAAGCTTTGAACTAGACAATTCTTGGAAGTGTTCTTTCGTACCTTTCTTTGTCATCTTTACTAACAGATGAGTCTCGTTTATCTACATCTCTATCTCTGTCATGAGCTGCAGCAGATGAACTGCGCTCCAGCTCTCCTGGCTTCAGCCAGGGCGGAGGGGTCGGGAACGAAGGAGGAGTTCGGTGCAGTCGGTTCCAGGGCTCGTGAGGGTTGCTAAAGCTCTGCATACTGGGGCCATCCTTGTGGCCGAACATTGAGTTGGGTGCTGAAATGGTGAAGTGGAAAACAAAAAGGTTTAAGAAAAAGGTATGCTCTAGTGAAGGTACTTACCAAAACAACTTTTACAGCACTCAGAGTTAAAATGAATACATATTATTGGGAGCTGGAAAAGGAAAGGAAATTAACAGAGATTCATTAGAGGGTCTCATTCCTAAAAATGGGTAGGCATCTGACAGCTCTTTTAATTGGAAAGGGAAATGCTGTGGATAAAATTGACAAGGGATGAAAGAGTAAGATAAAAGTGACAATGATCCTTATTCCAAATGTTTTGGAGACATCAGGAAATGACTGTTTTAGAGACTATAAATAATGGAACTTGTTGCATTTGATCCTGAACCAAAATAAAATAATATGTGACCAAAATCATGCCAGATTTGAAGTATGAAGAAAGAGAGTGACTTTTAAAAGGATGATTTTCTGTGACTAGCTAAATTTAGAGAAATGTTGATGAGCCTGGACTAGTAAAATGCAGGTTAGTTATCTTTTCCAGGCACATGGCCTGAATTACTGGTGAGAAAGGAAAAAAAAAGTCTCCATCCACAGCTCCCTAGCTGCACACATTATTTACTTCTGAACATGCAACAAAACTGTGGGAAATTTCACAAATACTCAAAGGCTCTATTTTTTTTTTTAATGAACAATGTAATGGTAACATTTAGCACTAGGTTGAACCCAAACTATTAAGTAATTAACAGAAAACGATTTATTGACAGCTTGAAAAGGTCACTTTCCAAATTTTACTGGTAGGTGATGTAACCAACCAGTACAAAAGAGAGCCAAGAGTCCCCTCAGTGGCCCTGGCGAGCTGCAGAGCAGGGAGGGCCATGGCCCAGGTACTCACTGACTGTGGGGTTCCCGAGCCCCCCGAAGGCGTTGCTGCCCACGGCGGTGAGGCCGCTGAACGACGCCGGCCGGTTGAAGGGCTCTGCAAACCAACACAAACAGCTGAAACCCCTGGGGCTGCCAGCTCCCACCCAGCACCACTGTGGCACCCTCCTGCACCCCAGCTGTGCCCAGCAGTGCTGGAACAGCGTCCCCCCACACACAGCAGGGTTCTGAGGGGCTGGGACACAAAACACTGGCTTTGTTCCTGGCCACACCCATAGCATCATCTACTAAAAAACTCCCTCTTAAAGAAAATCAAGATGTTAAAATGGACATGATACTTAATTTGAAACCTGCAAACATCTCCAGTTTTACTTCCTTTTATTTCCTTCCTTGCTAGTCAGACTATCATTAACTCTGGCAACTGTGCTCCAAACACCTTCAGGCCATGTCTCCTAAACCAGAGCCAGGGTATAAATAAAATGTCCTGTTCCACTGATATATCATGCTGGCCTGAGCATTCTGTGATTCCCTAGGTGTTTATTGCTAGTACTACACAAAAAACTAGTATGGACTGAAAAATGCTGAAACAATTTTTTTAGTTAATGCATACAGGCAACAGGAAAATCATATAAAGCAAATTCACACTTTATTTTGGAGCAGTCTAACAATTTTGATGAAGTTACTTCTGATAAATACCAGCAAGAGAAAAAGAAGCCCAAAGCCAGCATTTTCCATAAGCAGCAAAGTGCAGAATGATAAACCTGCATTGTACCAGTTTGGTGACACTCCCAAATCCTTCCCCATGCAAAATAAAATACTAATTTAAAGTCTTGGTCTTGGATGCTCCCATAAGGAGCAGATCACC
Organism: Peucedramus taeniatus; assembly: GCA_013400575.1. NCBI lineage: Eukaryota > Metazoa > Chordata > Aves > Passeriformes > Fringillidae > Peucedramus > Peucedramus taeniatus. The sequence continues at coordinate 532,618 of WBNO01027183.1, read as the reverse complement.
TTATTACAAAAGCAATAAGCTAGAAAGGAAATAACAACATCTGATAACTTGGGCAGTTCTGGTTTTAAATGGGTATACACCAATTTTCACTAACTGACACATGAAGCCAGATCACAAGATTTTAAAGCTATGTTTCCTATTCACTTTAATGGAAAAACAGATATCTAAGTAGGAGTCAGGAAAAGAAACATCTCTGTGATCTGAAGCCTTGCCCTTAAGGCATTTTTGACTGGTTCTAAGCATAACTCAAATGAAATCTAGCCAGCCCTGTCACTCTGCTCCTCTAATGTCCAGAAGTATTTCAAAACACACTCAGTGACACTTTCTGTGTATTTAGAACTTCTGCCTGGGTAAAGACTAAAATTAAATAGCTTAAATGTGCCATTTGTAAAGGTTAATAAGCAGAATCCTCAGAGTGTCTCCACAGGAAGTCTGTAATTTCTCAGTGGTCAATGTCTGAGCTGTATTCCCCATGAGCTGAGAGAGGACATACCTAAGTGAGCAGCTGGGTTGAGGAAGTTGCTGTGGTGAGGTGGTGGGCCAAAAGGGGTCCCGGCTGGATGCCCCCCACCTGCCAAAACAAAGCAAAAGGGGTCAATTCCCAGCAAAGGCTTAGAGAGGGACTTGCTGTGCTCTGGGCTGCCCCTTCTTTAACAGCTCCCGTGAGCTGACATTGCTGTGCCCTGTATGAGGCTCACAGGATCCTATGCAAAGAGCAGCTGCTTTTCCAAACAGAAATACCCTGTTAGAGGATAAGGGATGCAGGGGAATGAATGTTTCAGGTCAGAAACAAAAAGGAAATGCATGTGAAATACACCTTATTTCCAACATCTGATCTCCACAATGCATCAGACATCACTCTGTGAGGAAATGTTCCTTCCTTTACTACCTGTGCAGTGTTTCAGCAGATTGGGCTTTTTATAAAAGCATACAGAATAATTTTTAAATATTTATCAAATAGACTAATAGCCCCTGGCATGTCTTGCAGAGAGTTCATAAGCCAAAGCATATGGGAAATTCATGGCAAGGATCAGCATTTTAATGAGCAAGGAGCAAGAAGTCACTTTCAGTACTCACTGGCTGTGGAGAAGAGAGTTGAGGGCCGAGCCAGGTCATGGGGGTGGTGGATGGCTCCAAAAAGGCTGGGGCCTGGTGGCCTGCTCAGAAATTCTGGTTTCAGGCCGAAGTCCAGCTTGTGAGGATCAGACTGCATCTGTTTCTGAAATGGAAAACAGGACTTGGAAGAGACTGTCTGAAAAGGTAACAGCAAAAGGCACTTCCAGAATGATGTGGGTAGAGCAGTTCATTCATACTGATGTTTTAACAAGAATATTGGCTTTTGGGACCCTGAGCACAGGTGCACAGCTGTTTTCCTGGAAGGGAGTTCTAAGGCAAACAGTGAAAGCTCAGGCTCCTGCCTATTTCCTGCTAATTTCACCAGTGTCTTCACATATGCTCACACGCACCCCGCCAGAGTGTTCAGCACAGAGCTGCCCTCAATAACAAACATAAAACTCTCTGAAGAGGCCTCAGACACTTGCTGAGCTGTAAGGACAGGTCTGTCCCACAATAATTAATGGGAATGTCAGCTTGGCCGTGGTCCCAGCTGGGCAGGGGTGTTGAAAGACCAGTGGACACCAGAACCACTAATTTCCAAGGGAAAGCTGCCACCAAGAAATGTTGGATGCAAAGCAACCTCCAGTGCCCCTCAGTCTGCAGCAAGGGGCTGAAAGGAGCCAGAGTGCAGAGCAGGAGTGGTTGAGTCCCACTTTGACAGCTCCCACTCCACACTCCAAGTGCTGCCTGTCTTTATTTACATGTGTCAGAGTCAGCAGCCTCCCTTTTGTGAGGGGAATTTGCTGAGGCAGCTGCATTGTGAGTGATAAGTGGATGAAGGATGTGCTCTTCTTTGTGCCACATCCTCGTTTCAGTGGTGCCCACTTCAGTAGTTTTATAGAATGAAGGAAGAAAACCAAATTCCCAATTACTTGTGCTGCCAGAACTCCCTAAATGCAGATTGCTGATTAATTGTGCAGGGCAGCTGAAAGGATTTATAAATGGGGAACAAGGAACCAGAAGATCTTAACAGTAGTTCTGGAGCAGGCTATGCTTTATAAATCAGTATTTAATACTGTGCCAGCCCCGAGTACAGACTATTACAATGATATAAATATGCATATTAAAATGTTATGATCAAATTAATGTGCATGCCTCATAGCTGTTTTTCAAGTGCTAGAAACATGCCTGTGTAGTCATGAGAACAAAACAAGAAGGAAAACAAGAAATAAAAAAGGGAAACAAAGGCATTATCTATGTCTGGAGATAATGGCCTGCAAGAATACTGAAATTGCAAAGGTGGCCAAGTCAAGGTCAAGTCTTTTAAGGAAGTAACACTGAAGTGCTTTAATAGTTAAAAGGAGTTCAGAAAATACAAATGCCTCAGTTGAAGCCTGTGTGCCAGATTTTTACGCTGTGAACTCTTTTTATTCTTTTTTAACAACCAAGTTATAAACCCCTGACAGGCATTACTCAGAATAGCAAAAGCTGGCTGAAGCTTTAATTGCAGCCATATGAATGGTGCTGCTCTAAATAACGAACAAATCCCCTGTCTGAAGAGGAACAGGAATACCAGGGATGTGTTAAAAGATTTCTGAATGTGCTGGTTTACCTTAAAATAGTACCAGGGAAATGGTCAGATTTCTTTTCTCCCCATCTGCTGTTCAGGAGAGCAGCCCCTGGATGCCAATCCTTCCTAATGTATTGCCAGAAATGTGTAACACCTGAGTGTGCTGCCCACAAAAATCAATGTAAATGTCTGCACTGCTCTTAGATCAGGCTGTAAGGCCCTTCCTGAAGGAGAGAGGCCCAATTATGGAGCATAAATCCTCTCCTGAGCAGGGGGCAGTGTAAGGAGGGTGTAAATGTGCTCTGTGCCCTGAGCTGCTCTGCAGCCCTGTTGAATCCCTGAGGTGTGCAGAGGTTACCCAGGTCTTGCTGCAGAGGCACAGGCAGCCAAACAGCATCCACAGCTGCATGCAATTTTTCCTGAGGTCAGGAAGGTTGTGTTTTAAAGTTTCCCATTGTGCCTGCTCCTTCAGTGCCTGCTGCTGCCCTCTGCAAGCAATTACTGGGCCAGATCATTACTGGCAGCAGTCCTGTGGCACTGCATGCAAACTGGAAACCAGCCCATTTGATTCCCTGCTCTGTGGTCAGGCAGCACCTTCAGCTTGTGCAGAAGAAAAGGCACCTTCACAACCATGGCAGTGAGTAAGGAGAAGGAGAAATTGTCCTGTGTGAGCCTTTGGGCAGAGATTCACCTTTGTGGTCACATCAGGAGGGGGACACCCCAATTCTCCTTACTGACCAGGCACACATCTCAATTATTCTTGAAAATATGCACAGCCTCAAAAACTTGAGCAACATCCTTTCATGTGCTTCTGGGCTTTATTCTTGCTTTTTTTTTTTTAACATGCAAGGTGGAAAAGTATGAGGTAAAAGAAATGGCTGCATGAAAATGGCATTTACTGTAAGTTATAAATATACTGGTTTGACCTCTCTCTGAATATCAAATCAAGGAAGATTCAAAGGACATAGATAGCATGGGAATAATAATTTCATTTCAAGAAAATACCTTTTCAATGAAATAAAAAAGAAGGACATATAACTCTCTAGGTCTATAATCTTGTCTTTTTTGATAATGGGAAGATGAATGAAGATCACTAGCAGGGGAAACATAAGGAAGCAGAGAAGAGAGATATGTCTACTGCAGCAAATTAACCTGTCAACCTTGTTTAAAAGGGTTATTTTTAAACTCTATTAGCTGCAGGTTTTCATAGCTGTTCAACATCTTCATATTCTTATAGCACTACCCCACACAATTCAAGTGCACACACAAACAGCAAAGTGCTAAGGATTCCCTGGTAATTTTAGTATCTAACACAAGCTATTGACTCCTGAAGTATGAGCAGTGAAGAACAGCAACCATTCCTGACTTAATGAAAAAACTTTAGGAGCAACACAAGACCTTTAAAAGTGATGGGTACAGTGAAAGTACCATAAAGGGGAAGAAACTTTCCCAGAGTCCATGTGCAATGGAAATTCAGTTACAGTAAGAATGGAAAACTGCTCATGGCCTTCACCATGGCCTTCACCCTTGAAGTCTCAGAGCTTGAAAAGTAAGTAAGACAGGACTTTCATCTCCTAACCTTCAGTGCAGTGAAGCAGTGTCTGATAGCACAACATCCCCTGAGAGGCTGTGCCTGCCTGGGCAACCTGGACACATCCAGGTGCCACCCTCCAGCCATGAGGTGCTGTGAAGAAGGGTCAGGGGAGCCTGTGCAGCCACATTGGTAAAGCATCCTAGGAACAGGAGAAGTCTTCCTGCGCTCTCTTCTGCCCCAGAACATTAACAAGAGGAAGTGGATACACAAGTCTAGTGTCTCCAGAAAAAAAATCCCACTTGATACATTTGTGTCCTCAGCCATAAATAAATAAATAAAAGCCACCTTGTAACTCACCTCCATTTCACCCCTCCTAGCTACAGAACTGTAGCTCTTACCCAGGATCTGCTGCCCTGGCTCCAGCACATCCCAGACACTCTGCTGGGATTCTGCCTTTAGCTTTTCATACTTATACCAACTCTCAGAAATGAGGTTTCTGCTCAGTGCTGTGTGTGTGACTTCACCAAGGCACTGCCATGGCACAGAAGTGCCCAGGTGAGAGCCAGCCCTTCTTCTCTGAGCTCTGCTCTGTGCCCTCCACCCCAGTCCAGGCTTCCCAGGCACTGACCTTGACTTTCTGTTGGTGATGGTAGATCTGCCAGGCGATGTGAACATGCATGGCACACCACTTGCCAGGTTTCTGGAAAAACAAGACATGAATCTGTAACTTTCAAAACCTGTGATGCTTTATTTTATTTCTAGAAGAAAACAGACCCTGAGCCCTTTCTGGTTTGGTCTGGGGGATCCCCACACCAAGATAAATGAAAGCAAAGGGTTCCCTCTCCATCGTCCTGGAAAACCAGAAATGGAAAGACTTGTCACTTGCTTGGGAATTTATCTGGCTATCCATGAATGCTCCAGCTGGACACACTCCTGTGATCCTCTGATGCCACTGGCTGAGAGTGCAGCTTGTGCAGCTGTGAAGCTGTGTCCCTGTGAGCAGCTGCTCTGCACAGCTGGACTGTTCACAGCTGCACACTCAGGTCATTTCCACAAATGCTAGGATTGGCATTTCCACCAAAAGATGAAAATGGAAGTGGTTTAAAAGGTCACTCTGGTTTTCAAAATTCATCTGACTCCCTCATGTAATTGCTGGTCTGTCCCTCCAAGACTTCAGCTCAAAAATGTGCTGAAAACAATGGAGGTCACTCACTTCACTCTGTTTGGGGGGGTTCTTTGCATCCTTCCTGTCCCCTCGAGTCATAGGGAGGAGAGAGGGAGGCAACAAGGACTTCTTAGACCTCCTGTTGAGTTTGTACTCCATTTCCAGCACAGCTGGAAACTGTCTGAAAAAGACTCATTTGAGAGATACTTTCTTCAATTTTGTTACTTAGGGGTCTGTAGTTACCTACACAAGTAATGACTCCTGCAGATTTAAAAATTATCACAGGAATTCTCCTTAAACTACTTGTGAATTAAATGTTTCACGAACTATGGCACATGGTCTGCTTTCTATTTCTAGCTGTGTATCAACCAATAATTAAATAAAAAAAATAAACTCTATCTCAAAGACATACCATTATAAACTCAAACCTTTTGCTAATTTGCAAAAACTGGCTGTGCTAGTGATTTAGTAAGTTCACTAAATCAAAATCCAGACCTTTTTCTTGAATATGCTGAAAAATTGACAAAAACCCCTTTTGGATGAGTGATGGACCGGATCTTTAGATCCTTATTTTTAAAATATTTTGTGTTTGAAGTGGATTGTCTGTCTACAGTGGACAGTGAGATACCTGTGTGGGACGTACCACACTGAATAACACTGAAAACACACAGTAAAAAAATAAACCAAACTCCTTCAGAGTGCAGTGAAATAACAGGGAATCACTGCCAGGATCTCCAGGATTTGCCTCAGCAAACTACAATGGAAAGATCAGCAATATTTAAGCTCAAGTATTCACGTGAGGGGTTGCATGAGAAGAGCAAAACTTCCAGCTGTGAAATTCTGCCTTGTCCTTGAGTGATCAGGAGCTGCAGGAGTGCCTGTGCTCTTCCCAAAAGTGGGGCAGAACTGCCCAGGTGACACTTGGCAGCTCTCATTTGGAATTATTCTGTGCTACAACCTGGTGGGACTGAGCCGAGCTTGACAAACAGGAGCACAGGAAGATTTCTTACCCTCAACATGGGCCTGAACGGATCTGTCAACTGTGAAGAAGAAATGACAGCTTGGTTACACGCCTGTCACTCAAACAATTGCTCTAATTAACAAATCTGTATTGCTTCATTAAGAGATGAAATTAAAATGTTAGAATCTTACTTTCAAATGAAGCCCTTTTGGATAATAATTAGTCCTGAGCCTCCATCTCCGTGCTGTCCCCTCCCCCTGGCTGTGGCACCTGAGTGGTGACGAGCAACTCCACCAGGCTCACACAGAGCTCTGGCCCCTGGCAGCAGCAGCAATTTGTTGATTTAATGCTGCAGAAATGGCTGGTTAACTGCACTGATGGAGGCACAGATCTGTCCTTTGGGCAAACTCCTGCTCTCATCTTTCAGAGCTCCTCAGCTCATGGCAAAGCTGGATAATGGACAGGGCTCGATCCCGTGGAGGGGCTGGGATATATGGAATGGGGCATCAGCCATGCCCTGCACACCAGCAGTGTGTCCACCCACCAGCCAAGGTCATGGCCTTGTGCCTCACTGCTGCCTGAGCTCTTCTCTGGAAGAGTAGACCTTGCCTAAATTATTTTCACACTGAAACAGATGTTGATAAACAGGGCCCATATAAAAACCCAATTTTCTCATTTTTATTTTTGATGTGGCCTGTTGGGTTTTTTTTTTTGAGTAGATTATTTTCTTACTCCCCTTTTTTGCTCATATTTCATCAATAAATGCTGGGAAATAATTCAATTTATTGGGTACTGCTCATTTGTTTTGGATTTTCTGTTTTGAAATGCAATACTAAAGGAGATTTATAGGTGCAGAAGGTACTTAGCAGACGCAGTGATGGCACAATGCATCATCTTGAAATAATCGAAACTCACTCCCAGTTGAAAGGGAACATAAAGCTAAATGACTTCCTGATGGGAGGTTCTGGTTATCTCTGCACTTAGACAAACAAACAGAAATGTGGTTCCTCTTGGTGTAAAGCTCAACCTCAGCTCCACTGCTGAGCAATCCAAAGCACTGGAACCTGGCCCAACACAAAGACAACAGCTCTGGAGGTTCAGCCATGTCACAACTTGGAATTTCAGAGAGAGCTCCTCAGTGCTTTTGTCTGAGAGTTCTGCTAAAAATATTTGAGTGTGAAGTTCCTCATGGAAATAACGGCCATCAATTCAAACACACCAACAACCTTTGGGCAGAAGAACAAAGTGCTGAGGCAATAAATGCTGTTCACATCCCTGGAACTCAGAAATCCAGAGACACCAAGTGATCAATAAAGTGCATCTGTATTTCACTGGGGCAATCAATGCTACAGTAACCCAGGGAATAGCTGTCATTACCCACATTAAAAACAATTACTGAGTCTAAACACAAATCTTGGGGAGGTTTGTATATTTTACACGCTGAATTGGACTTTTCTGCCTTTACCCCTGGGCCTGGGGGGAGAGGCTGCCAGCTAGGACAGAGCTCTGCCATTGCACAGGGGCTGTTTTAAATGCTCCTACAGAACCTCTGCAGCCCTCCCTGATGAAACAGCTCAGACAGCATTGGTTTTAGGGTGTTAATTTGGACTTTCTGAATATGGCAGCTGTAGCATTCAAGGTTTTCAGGAGGAACAGATTTACTTGAGAAAAAGAAAACAGTTTTTACAGACCCGTGGATCCTTCTGTAGAAGGGTATGTGGGACCGTTCCAGGTCTGGCTGCAACATCAATAGGATTGGAAGTCTGGAAATTCCACAAGGAGAGACAACATTAATGAGCTGCACAACAGTAACAATGCCTACAAGCAACAGAATGTGCAAAATAATAGTTCTTTATCATTACATTGTCTAAGCAATGGAGATAAACTTTTTCTAAAGGAAAGGAGAACCATTATAATCCACTCAGTAATATGAGTATTATCATCTCCATATCCACACTTTGATTGTCCACCAACTTCCCATTACTTTAATCAAAACCACTGAAGGAACAGTGACTGTTTAAACTGAAAAATCTTCTAACGTGAAAAACCTGATTAGGAACACATTTATGACACAGTATCAAAAGCAGCATGTGGAGGACACAGCCCCTGCTCTGCTGATTATCAGTGATGCACTCAGCACATAGAGCATCACTGCACAAGGACCTTAACTCCATCCACAGGGACTGCCACAATATGGATAACAGGAAAACATCCAGTTGGAAAAAAAGAAAGCTCTTCCCATTATTTGAATGTCAGTAGTCAGTTAATAAAATGCAGTTTTGTGGAGGAACCCCCCCCCAAAAAAAACCCCAAAAAACAAAACCGAAACCAAACCAAACCAAACAAAAAAAAAACCCAAAACAACAAAAAACCCAAAACAAAACAACCCCCTATATTTAGATAGAGCTTGTTCCTATGTCAAAATGAAGAAAATAGAAATCAGCTCCAGCATAACTGACAATTAAGTAAGAGAGTTGTTAACAGTCTGATTACCATACAGACGAAGAATCTCACTAATGAACTGCCACTTACATATTCAGTCATTAGAGTGGATGGGCCAATTTAAGGAAGAAGGTATCTCCTCTGCAGAAATTCCACTTCTGATTTCAGTCTTTAGCTGCAAAGACTGCAGACTGACTTCCTCCCTCAGATAAATAAAGAGTGGCTCCAGAAAAACAAAACAGAAAGGCCCTGAACTGCCACATTTCTCTCACCCAGTTATCAACCATGAGGAGAGCCAAATCAGTGTTTTGCACTGTGCTGGAGCTGGGAGGTAATTATGGAAATGAGTAAACAAGAATGAGCACCATTTCTGAAAATCCTGATTATTACATGACCTTTCATTAATGCACACTATCTCAGAACTAATTATATTGCTTCTAAAGTTAACCATGCCTTTATATAAACAATTTAAAAAAATTGTAGATGTATCTGAACCTAATGAGAAATAACTTCTCCTTGTGGTAAATCTGGAAAAAGACAACTGTCCCCTGTGGAAGGAAGCTGTAAGTCAGAGCTCAGCCTCTCCAGGATCTGAACCCCATGCTAAGCCCAGCCCTGCCCTGGCTCCCAGGGTGTATCTGAGCAGGTAATTCCTGCCTTACCTTGGGTTGGAAAGCTCCTTGCAGCGAGCCAAAGGGGCCGGTGGGAGGAATCATGGGAGGAATACCTGATACAGCTGGAGGATAGGAGTGAAACAGCTGCAACAGAAAGAGAAGAACATCAACACTGGGTCACCACCAGCACAGGCAGCTGAGCAGGACACAGAGAGCATTCCTGCAGAATAGTAGGAAAATGTTACATGGAGAAAACTGAAAAGCATTGAAGTGATCTCATTGCAACAATGTTAGTTAAAGCAGTCGATGGGATGTTCACAGATGTCATGAGGTTTAGAGCTTAAAAGCAGTTCCAAAATCAGACAGCCAGCGTCCTGTACCTGCCTCGGGCCAGCAGAGCATAAGGGAGACATTCGCTCCTCAATTATTAATTTTTAAATTGGAGAGAGGTTTTTAATGGTTTCAGTCTGTGACTTGTTTCAAGAGAAAAGGCAAAATCCTGAGCTGAATGAGACTCAGAAATCTCCTGTTTAAGTGGAAAAAACCCTTACGAGTTCTAGGATATTGTATCATTAAAATTCCATTAGTAGGTTGGGATTTTAATGGTATCTGTAGGAAATGAGGAAAATATGCACAATTCTTACTTCATTAGTCTGTCTGAGAGGATATCCTGCCACATCTAATATTAGCAGACAGACAATCTGATTTGTTGAAGATTAGTATTTAAACAAAATGTTAAGGCAGAAGCTCCCAGAAATGGAAGAGAGTTTTTTTATAGAGAGACTGCTCAGCACAAAAACATGCCCATCTCCACTGACCTCCCTGAGCCCAGTGCTCTGTCCTAAGGGAATTTGGGAACAAACGAGGCACTACTCTGTGCTAATGCAGACAAACACAAGGGAAACAAGCAGGTAGAGTAAACAAATAAATTGTTCCCTGTGAGGGTGGGCAGGCCCTGGCACAGGGTGCCCAGAGCAGCTGTGGCTGCCCCTGGATCCCTGGCAGTGCCCAAGGCCAGGCTGGATGGGGCTTGGGGCCACCTGGGACAGAGGATGGTGTCCCTACCATGGCAGGGGTGGAAGAGATGGTTTTTAGCATCCCTTCCAGCCCAACCCACTCTGTGATTCCATGATAAACCATCACATCCCAATCTGTCCTTGTCTCTGTGCTCTGCCGGTGAACCTTTGGCTCTTGCTGTGACAGAAAACTCTCCCAGTTCCATGAAAATGCTGCTAGCACACACCAAACTGCTTCCTGGCAGGAGTCAGGGGTTCAAAGCATCACACTCCAAACCCATTCTTGGTTTGGTGAAACCTCTGGATCTCAGAAGGGATTGATCTAGGAGGGGATGGATCTAGGAAGGGATTGATCTAGGAGGGGATGGATCTAAGAGAGGATCCAGCTCTACTGGAATTGCCACCCTAAAACCTAACAGGGTTCTCTGGCTGAGACCAATTCCCCTCTGACCACGGCTAAGCAAAATCAAACTACATGTGTGCTACTTTTAAGATCAAAATAAATGAGTTAATGGCCAACTGAACAGAAGCAGGACTGGGCAAAGTCAAAGACTGGACATGAGGGGTGGGAAAACACTGAGCAAATCCCATCCCAGAGTAAATAAGTACCACAAAATTGGGATGGATTTGGATATGCCAGACATACACGTGTGCTTTTCTTCATCATTTTTCCTTCCACTAGCTTATCTTGCAAGATCATTTATCCATAGTGCATTTACTGAAAGCTGAGAAAACATTTCAGAGGTATCAGAAGATTTTCTCAGTTAAAAAGCCTGGTATTGAGCCTCTGTTCCTGTTGCTGCTGTTGTTTTTAATCTATTTAATTTGGACCTGCTCCATTCAATGGTGCAGAAAACATTTTGTGATTAGTTGATACTGAACTGTAGGCATTTGAGAAACCATTAAGAGACATTTGTCCTCATTTACAATAACTTTTAATGAGTAAAATGTGCTTTAAATTCTCCAGTGTCTTCTGTCTTTAATTCTCTGTGTAATGGAGTAATTCTAAGTGATGGGAAAAGATGTAATACTTCATATTCTATTGGCTATGACTAATAATAAGGAATTCTTTCTCAGTGTTATAACAAGTGGTAAGTTAATTAAATGTGACCTTTCCTCAAGGTCAGAATTATTAATAAAATATAAATAGTTTATCTCCATGATTAATTTGTATCAGTTAAATTTCTCCAGCTTTCAGAATTCACATTTCATAGTCAAATGCTTCCTTCTTCCCAAGTATTCCTTCTCTTTTGAGCAGCAGTGTTCCCTTCTAGCTTTCCCTGGGGAAACATGCAGTGACCCCACCTTCCCTTGGCCAGGTGTATGTGATGCTAAACTAGACCTGGCAGCAGCTGCAGGTAAAAGCAAAGCCTCCCTGTGCTAAAAGAGAAGAAATAACACTGATTTAAAAATCAACATTAGCTTCTATGTGAGCTGCACTCCCTGTTCCAAAGTAGATGGATTTTAAGTCTCAAACAGACCCTGTTCTCCTACAAAGTTCACTCACACTCACTGCCAGCTTTAAGGTATCTGAGCTCCAGGTGTGGATCTACAGTGGGAGCTGTTGTCCCTAGAACAGCTCAGTGGAAGTGTCACATTCTTACAGTATTTCTATTTCTCCTGCACTGTGGGTATGCCCCCAGCCCAGCTAAGGGGCAGCTCCCATTCCCTGTGCCCTGACCAGTCCCAGGGGTGGCATCAGGGGACACCCAGCTGGCCTGGCCTGGCTCACTGGGGAGGCACCAGGGGATACCCAGCTGGCCTGGCCTCCCTGGGGTCACAGACAGTCTGTTACCTCAGTGCAGACACCATGGGCATCCCCTGGGAGCAGCTGCCCAGTGTCCCACAGTGACCACGGGGCAGCCCCTTCCATGGATAAACCTTTCCCCAGGGAAGGCAGGAGAAACCAGATCCCTGCCTTGGCCCCAGCACGACTCCCTGGCTAAGGGAGCACAGCATGGAGCTTTCCTGACCTTAGAGGGGGTGAGGCCATAACCTTTGTAATCCAGGTAGCTCTCAGATTTCTGAGATTACTTGACTGAATTTGAACAGCAGATACAGCTGGAGACTTCTGCAATGCTTCCTATCCTACACTGCCAACTTCTGTGACTGATTTGTCTAAAATCCATGTACTATCTCCCAATTCTGTGCTCCTGCTGGGATCCACAGGCCACACTGATGACAATCTCCTGAAGCCATGTGAAGCTCAGCAAATCAGAGTGCAACTGAACACTGGTACAGGTGAGCAGCAGTGCCCCTTGGAGTGGAAGTGGGAATGTCTGCCCAGTGTTCGTGGAGCTCTGAGCCTGCAAACACTGAGTCCCAGCTGCTCAAATGAAGCGCCAGACATGGACAGGAAAGTTCAGGGGCAGGACAGGCTGTGAGCAGGGGGTGTGTTTAATCCAGACACCATTGTCTTAACCAGTTTTTTTTGCCCAGTTCCACTTCTAAGCAAAACCAACACATAAAGCCAAATACTCTGCAGATTTCTGAGTGCTGATGCAGTACTCCTTCTCTCATCAAAATATTGCTCTTGGATTAAGAAACTCTTGCCAGACACCTGCCTCTGCCAATAGGATGAAAAAAATACAACTCAGAGTTCAGCAGCAAATCAATCAATAGATTCAAACCTTTAGGAGCAGAACATGTAACTGGAATTTTGAAAATCAGTTCATCTCAATAAGTAACATTTTTGGTAGCTTTGGTAAACACATCTAGTGCATAGCTGGATTCATATTGTTGTCATCACACAGAGCTTTCAAAACATAACAAGCCCAGTAGATCAGATGAGCCTTTGAAATCTGAATAATAAGACAGTTTTCAGATTTTATCCAACAAAATATGATAGATTGGGAAAACTATTAGACTATCTATCCCTGAAGGATTTGTCTGATAGTTTGTCAGTTCAAGTTCCTTAGCAAAAATATCAGCCCAAGGGTTTGTGGCACAACTGAAACATCATGATGGAATCACTGCTCTCTCCTGCTTCATGGAACAGTCAGCCCTTCTGTCTCATCTTTTCACATCAAACCTGGACCCAAATGGTGTGTGAGCAAGAGATCTTTTGATTGGAAAAGCTGATACTGCATCTTTATCAGAAACAAGCACCATGAATGCAAGCCTTCAAAAGCCAAAGCAACCAAGGACGATAATGGTAAATCCTGGAGTGATGATTAGGGAGAGATTTGACACTGTGCCATTGATTGAGTGGTGATCCCAACCCACCACAGAAAAGCAGTGAAATCAGTTGGAAACAGAGCAATAAAACTCACACTGTGACGGTAGAAGGGGTCAACTTTTGTAGGATATTTGTCAAACTGCAAAGGGATCAAAGCACAAACTAGTTACTTTATATTTCCTTGCTTTACTTCTGTTGGCAAAATAGAAGACAACTTCTCTATTATTTGGCAACCAACAGAGAGGAAAAAATAAGCAGAAAATTAGTTTCCAATGAAACTGTTTGGGATATTTTCTTTCTTCAAAGTAAGTCAAGATCTTTTGGGGGCAGGACAAAGGAGGAGGCCCCAGAGTGAACACTTCAAGCAGGACTGGCCAGAGCCTTGTCCTTCAGTCCTGTGCTGCCACCTGAACCTCACACTGTGACAGAGGGACAGCCCTGCCTCTCTTGCCCAGACACCCCTGGGCAGCACAGGAGCCCTTCCCCACAAGCTGGCAAATTCTCTACAATACTTTTGTAATAAAGAATAGAGTTGTGCTCTACTTATCCTCACATTTCTGCCTGGGGTACGCACCATGGGCGGTGCTGGCGTCGGCATGATGGCAGTGGGAGGGATGGCGTGGGGGAAGGGCGTGAAGGTGTGCTGGTGGGTGTGTTGGTGTGTGTGCTGGTGCTGGTGCTGGTGCTGGTGGAACTCTGTCCTCAGGTAGGGCGGCGGGCCCAGCGAGGCCCCGCGGTCGGCGCTCTGCGAGGCCAGGAACCGCGTGTTCAGCTCCTGGCGCAGGAGGTCTTGCTCTGAAACACAGGAGCACAGAGTCACAGCGTTAATGGGCTTGGAAAACACCCTGGAGATCATCGAGTGCAACCTGTGACCCATCACCACCTTGTCACCTAGACCATGGCACTAAGTGCCACATCCAGGCTTTTCCTAAATATCTCCAGGGACAGTAACTCCACCACCTCCCTGGGCAGCCCCTTCTGATTCCCCACCACTTTTTCTGTGGAGAATTTTTTCTAATGTCCAGCCTAAACTTCCTCTGGTGCAGCTGAAGGCTTTAACCTCTCATCCTGCTGCTGTTCCCTGGGAGCAGAGCCTGACCTCCCTGGCTGCACCCTCCTGTCAGGGAGCTGTGGAGAGTGATGAGGTCTCCCCTGAGCCTCCTCTTCTACAGGATAAACAAGCCCAGCTCCCTCAGCCACTCCTCACAGGACTCATGTTCCAGACCCCTCACCAGCCTTGTTGCCCTTCTTTGGACACACTCCAGCCCCTCCATGTCCTTCCTAAATTGGGGGGCCCAGAACTGGACACAGCACTCCAGCTGTGGCCTCACCAGTGCCAAGTACAGGGGAAAACAAACAATAAAACAACTCCCCCAAGCTCTGGGGCTTTTCCAGGCCTTGTGTCACTTCCTTTGCTGTCTGTGGTAGCAACACTGTATTTAAATCTTCCCCTGATTAATCATGACACAGTACAGGGTAAGACAGCTCCCTCAGGTCTTCCCTCCGGTCCCAAAGGCCTGAGATATTACAAAGTTTCCATTTCCCTTCTCACCAAGCCTGTTTTCATGTTTCCCTGAGCATTTATGGGCAGTCCTAAATAGATGAGGGTGGATGAGCAGGCTGGAGTGAGCAAATAAGTGGCTGCTGCTCACATGAGCACCCTGGTGCATGGACACAAAATGACTCTACACAAATGCTCAGTTTTCTTCCCCTCAGTGACCTGGTCAGGCCCTTGCACAGCTGTGGCTGCCCCTGAAGTGTCTATGGCCAGGTTGGGCACTGGGGCTCAGAGCAGCCTGGGACAGTGGAAGGCGTCCCTGCCCAAGGCAGGGGTGGCACTGGATGGGCTTTGAGGTCCCTCCAACCCAAACCTTCTGAACACACCCAGCACTGCTGTGAGCTCAGCCAGCACAGACCCTCCCTGCAGCCAGGGAAACTCTGCTGGGCACAGTCCACAACTCATGAAGACCTTTGCTGTGGAGGGCACAGATTCCGTGTGGGCACCTTGTGACCTCAGCTGTGTTTTCACTGTGGGTTGAACAAAACAAACCTGGAGAACCACAGCCTTCCCAAAGCAGTCACTCCCGGGGCAGAGGGAAAGTCCCTGGCTGTGCCTAGGTGTTTGTTTGGCTCTGCCATCACTGTGTTCAGCAGTCAGTAGAGCCTCTCCCCACCACAAGGCCCAAACCCCAGTTATCCTGACCAAACCCAGAGCTGAGCATCCCTCGCGGCTCTCACCTGAGTAAGTGCTCCCAGCTGGGTGTCCTGGAACCTGCAGCGTCCCGGAGGTCAGCGGGGGTGGCGGGGGCAGAGCCGTGGGAGGGGCAAACATATTGGGGTGGTGTGGGTGAGCGGGGGGCTGCAGGGCGGGCGGGAAGCTGTGCAGGGGGCTGTGGCTGGCCAGGGACAGCGGGAACGGCGACGCCGACGGGTGGTGCGAGATGTGCGGGGGAGGCGCCTGGGTCTTGGCGGGGGTGCTGCTCCTGCTGCTGCTGTTAACGAGAGGAGGAGCCATGAGGGCTCAGATGGAGAGAGAAAAGCCCCAGCACACACACACACCAACACGACCTCAGCAGCCCCTCACCTCAAATACAGCCCGGGTGTAACTCGTTTTTTAATTAGTTTCCAATGAAACAGTTTGGGATTCTTTTCCCCAAAACACACTTAAATTTTTTTTTTCCCAAAAAGCCCTCAGTTTTTAAAATTTGTTTCAAATGAAACTGTTTGTGATTTTTTACAAATCCCAGTTACCATTTCCAGTCCTACCACTGGGGTACCCCTTTCTCCAACACCTGCTCTGGTATCTTTTACTTCCTGTGGTCCTCGCACACCTGAGCAAGCACACTCTCCCTTACTGCAAGAGGTTGGTATCGTCCCACAACAGCACAAAGGAGTAATCAGCCCTGTGCATTCATGACTTAATTATCAGATCCTTTCTACATGACTGCTCCTGATTCATGTTTTCAGGCAAATGAAGCTCAAAATCACTGCATTAATAAAAATTTAATTTTTTTAAAAAAGTGAATTACTAAGAAGAAAGACTGCAGAAAATATGAAATGAAGTTGAGAAGGGAACAACAAATTGGTGCTTATTGTACAGGTAATGTCCTTCTCTACCCCACAATAAAATGAGATAAGACGAGTCAACAAAAGAAATATTTGTGATTACACCAGCTGCAATTTTTCAGGTTTCATTTCCTACTAATGAGTATTTAAAATACATTCACGGAAGGCTTAATTCTCCTTGTCTTTATTTCAAGCAACAACACCCTTCTATTGCAGTGATTTTTAAAGACAAGCAATACCAGCTTGGTTAAAAATGAATCCAGGTCCTAAACACTTCCCAGTCTTTAGTCCAACCATGAAGCAACCACAGCGCTACTTCCCCAGATCTTGAAGGTCACACATGCCTGCTGGGAGCTCAGATTTGGAGAATGGCAACCCAGCTCAGAGTAGGGGAAACCTGAGGTCCCTGACTCAGAGGGACATCATGGGTTCCTGTGCACATGGTGTTTAATCTCACTTTGTTATCCAGAGATAAAAGGTGAGGCTGATCTCACCATGGCAAGGTAAGAGAAAAACACTGAAGCCTGCAAGATGTCAGCAGTGCAGGAAAACATGGAGCTGTGAAGTGCCTGGTGTGTGACTGCTGGTGCTGGGCTGTCACCAGATGGACTTTGACCAAGGGGCTCCTGGGCTCCTTGCCCTGGGACATGGCAGTGCTTGGGGAAAACAGATATTTACAGGGATGGGAGGGCAAAACTGTCAGCCTTCAGTGAGCAGCCCAGCCTGCAGGAACTGGGCTTTTCTTCCCCTGATCTACACTGTGTAAAATTCCCTCTAAAAACCCAAGTAGAATAGGGAAAAAAATCCAAAGCAAATGAACTTAAAATACCCAGTTTATAGGATCACCGGGTCACAGAGAGTGATCCTGGCTCATCTCAAGGGAGGAACTGAGGTTAAATACATTAAGTGCCCTTTATTTCCCAGGGATGGGATGGGCTGTGCTGTCCCTTCTTTATCCAATTCCCCTCCAGGCTCAGTCCAGCATCCCAGACCCCTTTCCATGCACCTACCTTAAGCTGTTGAGGCTCAAGCTGCTGCTGTTGTAGGCGGAGAGTGGCTGCGAGAGGCTCTGGGGATGGGGCTGCACCGNGCGGCTCCAGCGGCGGCGGCGTCACCTGAGGATGGGGGTCTTTAGGCACCACAGGCTCAAGTATTGGGTCTTTGCCGCTGTCCTGGCTTTTCTCTTGGCTCCTTTCTAATCCTGATATTTTGGGGACAGCTGGGCCCCTAGCACCAGGGTCGTCATTGTCAGCAAGTGCACCAACTCCCACCTCTTTATCTGCAACAACAGAGAGAGAAAATGGTTACGTAACACAGACAGGGCAACCCAAAGCCACTGCTGGGCCACTTGCACTCTGGGCAGGTCCATTTTGTTTCCATCAAGAACCATCCAGGCGAACATGAAACTGAATCAAATCCACCTTCCCCAGTAACTCTCCTCAAAATAAAGCACATGGCAGAGAAGACAGACCCTGTTGGGCACTGCTGTTCTCCATCGTTGTTACTCATCATCACTCCCTCACTGAAGGAACAAGCTGAGGGAACTGACCCACTGAGGGAGCCAACACCATGTGAGCTCCATGATTCTCACGGAATGGTTAATGTTGGAAAAGATCTTTAAGACCACCAAGTTCAATCCCTCACCACGTTCACTACTAAATCATGTCCTCAAGTACCACATCCATGTGTTTTTTGAACACTTCCAGGGTTGTTGACTGCACCATTGCCCTGGGCAGCTGTGCCAGGGCCTGACCACCCTTTCCATGGGGAAATTCCTCCTGGTGTCCACCCTGAGCCTGCCCTGGCCCAGCCTGAGGCCGTTCCCTCTCCTCCTGTCCCTGCTCCCTGGCAGCAGAGCCCGACCCCCCCGGCTGTCCCCTCCTGGCAGGGAGCTGTGCAGAGCCACAAGGGCCCCCCTGAGCCTCCTTTTCTCCAGGCTGAGCCCCTTCCCAGCTCCCTCAGCTGCTCCTGGGGCTCCAGACTCCTCCCCCTGACACAAGATCTGAACTTTAGAACACACACTAGCAGCAGCCCTGGCTTTTCTGGTTTGGCTGATCATGGAGTGACTTACTTCTATTTCCCAGCTATTTAATAATAATGAATATAATTATAATTTTAACATCCGTACATTGGAGTTTTGCTGACCGGGTCTCCACAGCAATTTCCCATTGGAATTGCTCCCCAGACCATCTGCCAGTGTGGATCTGATCCACGGCACCCCTTGGAACAAATCCAGGAGAATGTTCCTGGCCCAAGACTGGGAAAGGTGCTGCCTTGCAGGTGGGGGATCAGGAACCCATTTAGGGCCATATTGCACAGCAACTTGGAACAGCTGGACTTACACCTCCAGCAACTACAGAAACACAGCCCAAGGGAAACATGCAAGGTTTGAGGGGGCTTGGGACAAGCTTAGAATTAAAAAAGTGTCCAGTGTTCTAAATAACCCCAAGACAAGAAAACATTACTCCTCCTTCTGCCAGCTTTAAGGGGTAAAATGACTAAATGCATAATGAAGGAATATCTATTCAGAGAAAATTGTTAACAGCTCCTTTGTGCAAACCCTGAAGTAAAGAAGTGAAATTCAGAGGATGGGAAATGAACTCTGCCAGCCCATGGCCTGGGTACACGTTTGCCAAACATCACATCCCTGGAGGTAGCCTGGCAGCCATGTGTCACAAATATGGCATCATTTGGGTTTCATTTCATTAAGAGATGAAAAATAAACCCCACCAGGACCTGCTCACTAAGTGTTTTACAGGTCCAGTGCAAGGGTGAACAGCCTGGTGAAGCAGAGGATTTTCATAGGTTGTAGACAGGAGATGGGGAAAAAGGGGACGAAGGAAGGCAAAAGGGTGGTAAAGAGGAGAAAAAGGATGCAAGAAAGAGGGGAAAAAGGTAAACAGACTTATTTGATGAGGACCTTCTTTAATCACTCCTGGAATACCTGTAAGAGGCAGAGAGGCTCCTCCACCAACTTGGATGGGATGATTAGGAGAGCAAGAGTGGGACTCCAGAGAGGTAAAAACAATCACTCTGCCATATGCCCAAGGTCTATCTCATTGCAATAAACTGCAGGTTCGAGGTAAAGGAAACTTTGCTTGTATTATCTCTTTAGATCAATCCTCTTTTATCAAACATTATTAGAAGTTAGAGTGTGATCCACACGTGTTAAGGCAGGTCCCCCAGGAAGAGAGAAATGAGCAACAGTTTGTTCAGTAATAGGTGGATCTATGTTCCCAGTCCTTATGGGTGTAGGAGTTACAAGTTTTTTGGTTTGTTGGGTTTTTTTCCACAATGGCTTTGAGGACTCAGACTTGTCACCAGCAATGCCCTACAACATGGCTCTAGCAGGTGGTCTGGAAATCCTGCAGAGGTGATACTTCTAAATCTACAGGGAACACTTTGCTCTTAGTGCATTCATTAAGTCCTTTCCTTTAGCCTCTCTCACGTGTCACATTTATTCAGCACAGCTCAGAGCTGGGATCTGCTCCTCCTCCCCAGGTGAAAAGGACTGGGAATGCCACTGTCTCCTGAGTGTTCCCTGCTGCTGCTCACACTCCCACTGCACAGTCCCGAGTGCCATCCCTGTGAGCCTGCACTTGGAAGATGCTGCCTGTAGTAAAATAAATGTTATTCCCAGTCTCCCAGCAGCCATGATCATGGGTTCTGCCTCTCCTGTGTGACGGCAGTGCACCCACACTGTGCCCCAGCCCAGCTGTACAGGAGTCCCAGACACACAGCCCTGCCTGCTGATAACCATGATGGATAAATCAGAACCAATTCTCCGGCCCACTGCATCTATTTGGGGAGGTGAAATCCCCCCTCAGTGATAAATGCCACCAATCACAGGTTTCATGAGGAGGGCTCCAGTCCTCATCAACAGCACTTCAAGGTCACACAGACAAGATTGCTCTTTTCCTACCCTGACTGGCTCAGTGCAAAAACTCAGGGGGGAAAAAACCCTTAATGTCACGATGACACTGACAACCCAACTTTCTGAGACTGTTTATCATCAGAGGAATTCATCTCCACCCAACAGCTAAGCAAGCACTAAGCTAACTTTATTTGCTGGCTGTCTCCACACTCTGCTTTGGATAAACTGGGATTACTGCACTGGGATTCAGGAGAGCGGTAGCTGTGATGTAACTTCCATGCTGACACAGGCTCCCCTTTTTCCACTGGCTTCATACTGCATCCACCAACAGCCAGTCTTCCACTGAAAAAGGAAAAAAGCCAGAATTTGATGCTGAGGACTGAGGAACACTGGCAGTTCTCAGAGAGGAAGTGCAGCTTTTACTATCTTCCGATCCTGTGCCCTTTGATGTGCCTTAAATCTCAAATTCCTTTGTTTTTCACTCAAACACACAAACTCAAGGCACAGAACTCCAGTCCCCTCCACGTGACCCTGCTGTGCATGTGACTATCATCACACCAGGGAGCAGCCAAGGCCACCCTGGGGACACCTGTAGGTAACTCAGGTGACTCAGGTGACCCAGAGAGACTCTGCACCTGTGATGGCCAGCAAACACTTTCCTCTGGAGACATGGATTTGTGTAATAAATACAGGCAATATGCAGCTTTCCATCACTGTATCTCTTCCTAACGTGCAAAGCACTAAAATTTGACCTAAACTCTGTGTTCTGGCTCCTCTGTCCCAACTGTGTGCTCCCAAAGAGTTAAAGGTTGGCCAGGGGTGGTCAGTTGGGAACATCACAGCCACAGGAACAGCCCAGATGTTCTCCACTGACAAAAAGACCAATCATCAAAGCAGAACTCTTTCACTGTGCCTGACCAAGGTGTTTGCAGATGGGTTCAGCATGTCTGGGAGCACCAAAGAGCACAGGAGGTGCCAAGAGCCAGCACAGAGTATACCATGGCCACCCCCAGGCCAGCCAGTCCTGTGTGTCCTGGGCATCCCTGGCCCCGGGGAATGAAATACCCTCAGGGACACCGCTGCAGGACCATGTCAAACTCACAAACCTTTTTTCCAAACATAAAATCATTCAACTTTTCCATGTCCAGATGTGAGACAGCCAGGTCTGGAGTGTCATCCAGAAATAAGGCTGTACCATATCCTGTCATTCCTCCTTCTGCCTGCATCCAGATTCAGCCTTCACACCTGGCCTTGGGCAACTTCAGAGATCAACTCAAAACCAGTGCTGAATTTTTTATTTTCCTGAGAGGAAAGTTTAGGATTAAGTTCCAAGTCCTTACTGCACAAGAGGGAAAATGATAGGAGTTTTCAGTATTCTGCAGCATTATCTTTGGGACTGAGCATTCAGCCTACCAAAGAAATATTTTATCGCATCATTTAATTTAAAAATGGTACTTCACTGCTTTGTTAAGTTGAACTCTTGACAACACTGTATCTGCCTAACTCAAATTTTCTCCAAACTCCTTAATGCAAGATAAAAACCCAGATCTTTCAAACCCATTTTCTCTAGCTTTACCATGGATAAGTGGGGAGTTGGTACAAACAGTCACAACCCAAACAAACCCTCAGGACATCTCTGGAGTCCTGGAATGCAGGACACATCTACCCCACAGACCACCAGCCCTTTACAAGGCTTGAAATAATTAATCAGATTGCAGCCCTGATTGTCCATTTCATATTGATTAGACATTGGTCAGTGCAATATCTGGATGGGGAAGGCAGGTGCCAGGAGCTGTTAGTGCCAGGAGGGAGGAGGCTGTGGGTGCAGCAGCCAACACGCATCAAACAGGCCCCAGAGCAACTCAGCTGTTGTACTGGATACACATAATTTGCTAAAAACAATTTCTCATTTTTAGCACACAGTCATCTTTCATCCTAATTTCCAAGGACATTAACAAAGCATTTGATTATGCAAATGAAGAACATGCCTTCGAAAGCACAGTTCGTTGCAGCTCTGTCATCTGCTGATAGCAATTACTCCACAGTGAGCAGGTATTTAGCACAAGTGAACAGCAAGGCTGGTGACACATTTTGTACTTAATTATAAAACAGAGAAGAAAATCATTCAGGACAAAAGATTTTGCTGCCTCCTGTTAAAAATGTTTATCCTCTGCACTGAAAGGGATTTAATTGTCAACAGTGAAGTTGCAGATCAATGAAATGAAGCACTTAGTGGGATTGCACAAGATGCTGACAATTCTTCAGTCATTGAGATGCTTCTCCTTGATTTGAGAGTGCAGAGTTCTCCAATGCTGCACATGAAACCATTTATTTCACCCAACTGTTAAAGAGAACACTCTCCATAAATGTAACTCCTCTAGCTGTACACTGGGAGCATACGACAGCACTTATTTCATTTTTTTTTTTAAAAGCACCTCTTGATTTAGTACAAAGGAATGGGGTAAAGCTTTCTAGAGGGAAGGAAAGAAGTGAATATCCAAACACCCGTCTGTCAGGAATCCTGGCACTTTAGTAAATTAGAAGGAGCTGCAGACAGCTGTAACACCCTCACAGACCCTGCAAGAACTCAATCCTGCTTCAACACACACAGCCAAAGGTTTATTTCCAATAAAATCTCTTGACTTCCTAACCCATCCAGCTGGGAATCAATAAATGACATCATTAACTACACAGCCCCAAAGTATTCCACAGCCAGATCCTGAGGGATGATTGAAGGGGCTCCCAAATGGGCTGGAGAACTTTCCAGGTGGGAAGTGATGCTGACAGAGTCACTGGGGAATATTCTTTACTAATAATGGGTTTGTGATCAATGAGTTTCACCTTCTTGTTTCAATTCTGCATTTTAATCAAAGACATCTAGGTCTTTTCATGACAATCCTTCTAAAACACACCCAGATACACAGAAACACAGAAAGCCCTTGTGAGACCAGGCTGTGCTTCCCACCCCTCCAGCACCAGCACAAGGCTTTTCCCAAACTGGTGCACAAACCTTGGAGCCAAGATACAAATCCCACCTGCCCAACCATGAGCTCTGCTCCTGATCTCTGCTCAAAACTGCCTTAGACCCAAACACCTGAGAGTTTCTGCCAGGATTTTCTGGAATTGTGGCAAAAACCAACAGGGGCTTTTTATGCACCTAAAACTCAAGAGTTATAGAATCCCAGAATAGGTTGGATTGGGAGGGACATTAAAGCCCATCCAGTGCCACCCCTGCCATGGCAGGGACACCTTCCACTGTCCCAGGTGCTCCAAACCCCAATGTCCAGCCTGGCCTTGGGCACTGCCAGGGATCCAGGGGCAGCCACAGCTGCTCTGGGCACCCTGTGCCAGGGCCTGCCCACCCTCCCAGGGTGGAATTTCCCCACAATATCCCATCTATCCCTACCCTCTGGCAGTGGGAAGCAATTCCCTGTGTCCTATCCCTCCATTCCTTTCTCCAAAGCCCCTTTCTGCCTTCCTCTCTCCTCTTTTGGCTGTTACAAGAACACCCTGTGACCCCTCAGTGGGCAGAGCAGAAGGCTGGGAGCGCATTTCAAACCTGCCCAGAATAAATGAGGTGACAGTACAAAACAATAATCAATTAAAACCAGAAAACACTGCAAGGCTGAATAATTTAGGCTGGATAATTTTCTCCAATTATCAATAGGAACATTGATCAGCACATGTTTAACCCCATCAGAGGACAAGGGGAGGAAAATATCTTGAGTTTATCAATCATCCCTCCTACTTATTGATTTGCCTTGGCTACAGACCCACAATATTCCCTGAAATGCCCATGACATCTGCCCATCCCACTTGTGTGTGAGAGGATTACTTGAATGAGCTTGAACAAAACCAGCTTCCAAAAGCAGCCTGAAAGGTATAACCCTGTGCACACTGATCAAATGTAACCTGACAGCTCAGTTTAATACACCAAGGACCACAAAGATATGTGTGTGATATGTTTATACAGCAAAATAACACATCTATTCCCCCTGAGAGGTGTCACATCCCCATCTCACCAGCCACACAGCCCTGGCTCCTTTGTGAATTTGTTCTTTACAGCCAAAAAATGTCTGATTTTAAAGGCATGATGCCAGTATAAGCAGAGAGCTTAAAAACATTTGCTAACACCAAGATGAAGCTCAGCACGACCATGAGAATTGCCATTTTCAATTACAAATATTTCAGCTCAAGGAAACTTAGCTGAGCTTCCACATCCCAGCTCCCCCATTGGGGTCACTTTACACTGCTCTCATGCTTGGCACTATTTTCCTTGAGTTTCCAATGCTGCAGAGAAAAAGACTGATGTTAGAGAATTATGGAGTCATTAGGGTTGGAAAAGCTCTCTAAGATCATTGAGTCCAACACTGCCAAGGCCACCACTAAGCCATGTCCCACATGGCACGTGTGCACACCTTTTAACTCCCTCAGGGGTGGTGACTCCACCTCTGCCCTGGGCAGCTGTGCCAGGGCTTATCCAACCATCTGCTCCAACTGCCCAGGAAGGATTCTTCTGGTCTGGGTTGTACCAACAAGTGCAGAAATTAGATTTTATTGTTTCTGGTCAACAAATTGTCACATTAATTGTGCTAATTATATGTGTCTAGTGACACCCAGCCCTTTGCAAATAGTCTGAATTTCTTGGCACCTGAAAGCAAAATTCAAGGAAAAGCACAAAGTCAGCGTGACAGTCCTTGTGAGCCACTCTTCAGTCCTGAGGCAGACATCTTCAGGGAAGCTCCAACTGAGGTGTGTGACCTCAGAGTCGTGGATCAGCTGTGCCCTGCCTACACAGATCACTAAAAAGACCCTGTAAAAGTGCCTTTGCACATCACCACAAGCAGTGCTCACCTTCAGGACACACCAGCTGGCCTGTCCATAGTGAGCACAGCAGAGCAGCAGGTCAGCGTGGTTATGTTATGAAGGAGGAGCTGTCTGAGAGGCTGAGCACATCCTAAACACAGCATTAGGAATGAGCACTGGGCTCACAGCCAACACAGCACCTCCAGCTCAGTTCAGCCCAGAGCCTCACTCATAATCTGAATATCCACAATAAACGGCAAGCAATGGAGATTAAAGTCAGATGTGCCCCACACTGTCCCTGGGATGTGGTTAATGAGCTGGCAGGACACAGGACTGGCACAGCAGTGTCCCACATGCAAGAGGACACCAACATCAGGGTGCAACATCTGAGGCTGAGGACGACCCCAATTGTGGGGATTTTCTATCCAAACTGGAATAATTAGCCTGTGTATGATTCATAATAGCATTTGAAAAACGTCCTGTGCTCCTCACTTTAATTTTGATTCATATTGTGCCTTGCTGCTGAGGCTAATTATGATCCAGCAATGGTGAATCCAAAGCCTCCAGCCTCACGAGCAGGACTGTGTGGTGTTGCCTCCACGTGACAGAGAACTGTAATTCTAAAAGGATTAAAAGTTGACCAGCACAGCCATGTAAAGCAGAAAATGAATTGTTCACTCTTCTCATCTCTGTTTGGAAATTAGATTATGGGCTCCAAGTGAGCTGAAATACAGAATGAGGCAAATCTTTGTGATTAGCTCACAGGTGGCCAGTGAGCCTTTCTGTGCCTCAAAGCCTGGCAGATTCCCATTAGCTGCAATAATAAAAGAATGTGTACTTATCCCTCAGCCCAAACCCTGCCCTGTGCCAGCTCGGCTACCTGCTGTGCTAATCCTCATAGCCAATATCATCACCCTCAGCTGTGAGCTCTGAAGTTTGCTCAGCTGTCAGTCGGAATATTTGGGGGTGTGTGGCTCATCCCTGCCCAGCCCCAGGGCCCCACTGCACCCTCAGCACTGGGAAGGAACTGGGGTGCTCACCCTGGCAGCAGCTGTTTCCCAGCACTGTCCATAAAGAGCAAAGGCTCTTTATACACAATTTGTACCATTCACCAGCAGTGCTTCACGTTCCTGTTCTCTCTGCAGAAAGCAGAGTGAGTGTCAGTACAGCAAAACCCACCACATTTTAGCAGAAATCAGGAATCAGGGCTCACAAGTGCTGCAGAACATCAGTGGTCCATTCCATCTGGGATTTGCTCCTCACTCCCACCAGCTGCAGATGCAGTGGGACAACAGGAGCCTCTCAGCCACAGCCCATACACAAGGAAACCTCTCCAAGCCCTCCCAGCATGAGGCTGGTTCATCTGAGGAACCTTGAGGGCTTCTTCCTCTGGCAAACTGATATTCCACCTGGCAGAACTGTGATAACTTTTTTATTATTTCTGTAAACATCTAATAATCCTCTCAACCCTCCTAAGCTCTCTACCTTAACATTACCTTCCACCAGGGAGCTCTACAACTCAACTTACAATTTTCTTTTCTTCCTTTTATAGAATCACTGAGCCATTAAAGTTGTAAAAGGCCTCCAGAGATCATCCAGTCCAACCCTTGACCCCCATGCACACTAAACCACACCACAAAGTGCTACATCCTCTTGTTTTGCAAACCCTTCCAGAGATGGAGACTCCACTACTGCCCTGGGCAGCCTCTGCCAGTGTTTAACCACTCTTTCAGTGAATAAATTTTTTTCCTAATATCCAACCTGAACCTTCCTTGCAATGTGTGAGGCAGGGAGATGAGACCCCATCTCCTTATTCCCACACCACAAATTCGCCAGAATAGTTCAAGTTAACTTAATAAAATTTCTTTTACATCAAAAATTTTAAAAGCATGTTGAACTGTAGTGCTGTGGACCAGTGCTTGAGGCCCCAACCCTTGGCCCTGCCCTTCCCTGACGTGGGGCTGTTTTATAAGCTGCTCTGGGGAAACAGTTGGAATTCAAAGTAAATTCAAAATAACCTCTTCATTTCCCTTTTTCTAAAAGTACCCTTTGCCTGACCTGGCAAAGCTGGCTTCCAACAGAGCTGCTGCTGGAAGAAATGCCTGGAGAGCTGCTCCTGTCCCTCACCCTGCACAGCAGCACCCACTGCAGGTCCTAAACCACCAAGGCTCAGTGTCAGGGCTTCCCTCAAGTTATGCATTTATTTAACTGGATGTGAAAGGAGTCACCTCCTGGTTAGGCAGCAGCTGATTATTTGATTTGGGGATTAATGTGACACAGACACCCAGACTCAGGGGCACCAGCTGGTGCAGTGGTGCTGCCAGGGCTGGGGTTGGACCGGCTCAGGATCTTCCAGTCAGGGCATCAAAGGTGCCACCAAACCTCTCTGCTGTCTGGTGCTGCAGCCAGACTGGGGCACTGAGTGCCCTGCAGCTGGGGGTGGTGGTGATCATTCTCCCCATGCCAGGACAGCACATTGTGCCAGCTGCATGCCAGAACCCCAGGCTGGGTCAGGCTGGAAGGGAGCACAGAGGGTCCCTGGTCCCAGCTCAGGCAGGGCCATCCAGCAGGACTGCTTCCAGATGGGCCTGGAATATCAGTGAGGGAGACTCCAGCCCCTCCCTGGGCAGCCTGTTCAGGGCCGGGCACTGCCCAGGGCAGAAGTTCTGCCTCCTGTGCAGGGGCAGTTCCTGGGCTCAGTCCCTGCCCGTGGCTCTGGTGCCACTGCTGGGCCTGGAGCAGAGCCTGGGCCCTGCTCTGCCCCTCCCTGCACACAGGGACACCCAGGGCTGAGGGCCCCTCTCAGCTGGGGCTCCTCTCCAGGCTGAGCAGCCCCAGCTCCCTCAGCCTTTCCAGCAAGGAATGAGCAGCCTGAATACTGCAGAACTGCACACTAGGAATTCCCACGGGGTCTGGATGACTGGTGTGGAGAGGGAAGAAGAAAATCTCACAGCATTCCACAGCCCCTCCTCTCTATGTTCTGCAAAGTCAGCCTGGAATGCAATATCCCAACCTTTCCCACCCAACACAGGTGACCTGTCAAGAAAGGAGGTTTTATTCCTCAACTTTCATTTTCACCTCCATAGCTAAACAACTGACATTTCATTTTATTCTCCCCCTCTCTGTTGATCCTCTCCAAGACCTTTTATCAGGGCACACATCTCTCCACAGGAGCACTACAGCTTGTGCTGAGCTCCCAGGCTCATCAGGGCACAGAGGGGGGTTTGCAGAGCTGGAGCAAAGGGAGCTGCTTCTGTCCTCCCACACTGCAGCACTCTGGGTCACAGAACCATGGAATGGGGTGGGTTGGAAGGAACATAAAAGCCCATTCAATTCCATCCCCTGCCATGGCAGGGACACCTTCCACTGTCCCAGGCTGCTCCAAGCCCTGTCCAGCCTGGCCTTGGGCACTGCCAGGGATCCAGGGGCTGCTCTGGGCACCCTGTGCCATGGCCACCCTCCCAGGGAACAACTCCTTCCCCATATCCCATCTAAACCTACTCTCTCTCAGCTTAAAAGTAAAAGAAAAAAGACCATTTCTGTAACAGTTTTGGTTTCCAAGAAGCAGAGGCAGGAGGAGACATCTAATCCAAACATCCTAAAATCCATGGGGCTGCAGGTAGCAGTGTCCAACAAAAAGTTCAATTCCCTATAAATTATGAATAGCCCCTACCTGTGGCATGAAATCTCCATCTTGGAGTGAGGGGAACCTTGACAAATAACATTTATTTAAGTTTAAGAAAAATACTTCAAAATTGGGAAAAAAACTTCCTGACGCTTTCAGTTTTATAGTATTTTCAATTCTTTTCACAAAAGGAGGTAAAACTGAACCCAAGCGTTTACTGGGTTCTTGAAGACCAAATCAAGCACATATGATGTTTCAACAGCAGCCCAGTGAAATAATCAATAACCTCCAATTCCAGTTATTGACTTTCGCACACCCTTGCAGGCATGAGACTCCAGATGAAGGCACTAAAATCACCAGATTGTTCAATTTGCTTTTGCTCGGATATTTCACACTGACATTTTTATGATGGTGTGTGGCAGCCTCTTTGAGAGAAGCTCTTGAAAGTCAGAGTGGACTTTAGCTCCCCAAATTCCCTTTTTGCTTCATTTTGGGATCCAGGGCTGCCTTATGCATAATGGAAATATGAAATATTTCCCTCTCTCTATTTTCTCCTCTCTTACACCATGAAGGAACTTCAGGAATAAAGACACCTTCTGTTTAATCATACCAGAGTTACAGAAGATTACACATCTATAAACCACATTACCATGGGGAAAAAGTGCCTTTGTGTGCCCCACACACCTCCCTGCAGTGTGGGATTGGCTTCCCTGACACCCCATCTTGTGTTTTTATGAGACTGTTTCAATAATATAATTCTGCACTCTCTAACAGCCACAATAACAACTTGTTTGGACCACTGTGAACCAGCAAGAGCTCATTAAGTCCTAGAGAATGTTTGCAGCTATTTTGGCACGGGTGTGATTTGTTATGACATGGGAAAGCTGCATTATTTCACCAGGTTTAATAGGTAATAGATATGCCCAAGCACATCCTTCTTGCAAGGCTATGAGGAGCTTTTAAGCAATAACCCTCGAGGATGTATTGGGCAAACTCATCTTGCAACATCTTCAAATATAGAGAGAAAATGATGTGAACTATGGAAAATCACCGTGATTCAGGGACAGTGCACTAGACTAGAAGATTAAAGTTCTGCTCCAGCTCCCTCAAGATGCAGTTAGGTCAGTGCTTGGCCCTGTTTCCTTTTCCAGGATTTAGATGATGAGCTTTCCAGGGCAGGGGCTGGTGTAAAACAAGAATCAGCTCTTGCTTAAGGCCTCTCTGTATTCATTTCATGAGAATAATAATAAGGATTAAAAAAAAGGTCAAATTCAAGCTTGGCAGAACGCCAGAACTCCTCACTGTGGTTTAAAGAAAGCATTTGAGTAAGTAAATGTAAGATATAATAATTTATTTCCTTGCACTACTCCCTGCTGTATTTGAGATGTTTGAGAAGTACCTTGCTGGGTTTTTTCCCTTTCCTGTGAAGCTGACGGCCATGAGCATTCAATAATCATGTCCTGAACTCATGTACCTGGTTTGCCATGGGGCCCTGACAACCACTGATACATAAAATCATATATAATCCTTACACAACATGCAGAAGGCTGAAACTGTACTGATCTCCAGTGCAACAAAGCAAATACACAGAAGATCAATATAAATACACAAAAATCAATATAAATACACAGAAAATCAATATAAATACACAAAAATCAATACAAATACACAGAAAATACACAGAAAATCACGTGGGCCCATTAACACTTAGAAAGAAACTCTTGTGGCTCCATTCAAGTGATCAACCCAGTGTGAGACACACACTTATCCCACATGTGAGTACACATCCTGGCACACTTGTGCACAGGTACACACATACACAGCTGTGGCCATTGGCCCTGTGGGGAGGATTTATTTTAATTATCATCAAGACAAGGCTGTCACATTGATTCTGGGGGAAGGAGGAGGCCAGCACAAGCAAATGGTTCTGGCTGCAGGTCAGGACCCCCACTTGCTTCTCACCCTCCATGTCTGGAGGGATCCAACCCCTCCTGCTCCCAGGAGATGCCAAGCCTGACATTTGTGTTGGAAGCTCTCCAGCACTCACTTCGAGCTTCCTAAAGTTTGTTTCTGACTAGAAGGGGGGAAAAAAATCCTGTTTAACGTTTACCAGCTACCAGTTTTACTGGAAACTGTTGAAAACGTTTAACAGCTCGTCCTCGGGAGGGGTGAGGTGGTGCCACCATGAACACATGAAGTGTTTTCTCTAAGTTACTCTTCTTCAAGCAAGGCTGAAAAACGAACTCTAGACCCAAAGTGAGTTTAGAGATAAACAGAAGGATTTAGGAAAGACAAAACTCTGTGGCCCAGGAAATAAGTACAGGAGGAGATCACAGAATCCCAGAATGGTTTGGGTTGGAAGGGACATTAAAGCCCATCCAGTGCCACCCCTGCCCTGGGCAGGGACACCTTCCACTGTCCCAGGCTGCTCCAAGTCCCAGTGTCCAACCTGGCCTTGGGCACTGCCAGGGATCCAGGGGCAGCCACAGCTGCTCTGGGCACCCTGTGCCAGGGCCTGCCCACCCTCCCAGGGGAGAATTCCCTCCCAGTATCCCATCCAGCCCTGCCCTCTGGCAGTGGGAGCCATTCCCTGTGTCCTGTCCTTCCATCCCTTGTCAACAGTCTCTCTCCAGCTCTCCTGTGGCTCCCTGTGAGGGAGGACTCTGCTGGCACTGCTCAGTGTTGGGGACTCACAAGTGACCCCAACAAAGCCCAGTGTGTGCCCCTTCCTCTCCCACACGACTCCATCCATTTCCTCCCTTTCTCCTTAAGGGCAGAACAGATCTATGACCATTTCACATCTCATTCCTGGACTCAAAATCCCTCTCCTTCCTCCTCCCAGCTCCACACACCATCAGGCTGGAGCTCCTTCTCCACAGTTTTTTTCCCTGGTGCCTCCATGGCACAAACCCACCCAGCACGAGAATTTCCCGGTCTAATCCCCCTCCTTCACAAGGACCAGATTAGCCCTAAACTAAACACTCTTGTTCCTTACATTTCCTCCTTGTCACTATGCCATGGGAAGGTCTTAATCTTACAAAAGAGCCTGAGGACATCCTGATGCCTCCCTGTGAAGACAGTAAGGAGCCCACAATGCCGAGATAAAGCTGAGGTGTTAAACCAATGCCCAGCCTGGGGATGTGCCTGCAGCAGGGCCGGTGGCTGTGGCTGGAATTTCCTGAGTGGCATCCCCTACTCTAGAAGGACTTGTGACACACTTGTGCAACTTATCAGCTGCAGAGAAATCAACTCAGCTTGTGATTTAGGCACAGGAGCCCGGGGTAATGAATCCACCCACGCTGGCCTTGCTGGGGCCCTCTGCAGCAGCCCGTGGCCACTGGAGACAGCTCCACAGAGGGGAGAGATGGAGCACCCCAAACCATGACCTCTGCAAGGGTGAAGTGGCAGCCAAGCGTGCAGGTGCTCCCCAGTGTCTGGCTGGAGAGGTGATGGCTCCCTCTGAGGTGAGACTCTGGCCTGGCAGAGCCCGAAGCACTCCAGGAGCTGCCTGCAGCTGAGCTTCCCCCTCCTCTCCAGGATTAGAGCTGCTCTCACCAAACAGAAAGTAAAAATCTCCCTAAGCTTGAATAAAACAGCAAAGCTGTTGCTCCCAGCCAAACAGCAGAGCACATTTATGAAGTGACTGATCTTCTTTTCACCCACAAGCCTGGAGAGATCACAGGCACTTTCCTGACCCTGGTAAAACCCACAGTAGCACATCCAGCCTGGTTCACCTCTCCTCTGCTCCACACAGCCAGAAGCACTGCAAGGGACCTGACTCCTGTCCAGCTCCCTGAGGGCAGCACAGCCCTGCAGAGATCCATCCATGGGTCACAGGGACCAGCAGGACCTGCTGGAGGAGGGCAGGGCACGTCATTCCCTGCACACAAACCCTCTCTGTACCACCTAAAGACAGCTCAAAGCAACATCTGCAAAACCAGGCTAAATATCAGTGCATGACATCAAGCACTGGCTTCTCTAATTTTGTGTTTTTAACATCAGATAAAAAAGGAAAGGAAGATTTCCCCCTGAATGTCTCTTTAAAGATTTTCCAACAGCTTACACACAAAGCATTTAGACACTTTAATTTCCACTCCAATATGAATACTCTAACCTCAAATGAAACTTATTAAAAATTAAATTCTTATATTAAGTTTAAGATGTGTCTCTTTTCTCCCCAGGTCCCATTAAACACTCTCCCTACACACAGTTTAGAAGACAGAAAAGATCCTAGAGAATATTTACAAAGAGAACAAAACCCCCTGAGGGTTTTTATGTTACTACAACATTAATCTATTTTAATCACACAAAAGATTAAAAACAAACAACATTAACTGGTTCTGCAAAGCACAGACCGAAAGCCTATCTTTGTTGCACAAAAAAAAAAAAAAAAAAAAACAACTCAGGAAAAAAAATAAAGTGCTTGGAAACAGAGTTATTATGGTGTTCCACAGAAACAGAGCACAGCAAAATCAAGACTGGGCCACAGAGCTATGCATGGGGAGAAGATCACAGAACCAGAGAGTGGGTTGGGTTGGAAGGGACCTCAAAACCCATCCAGTGCCATGGCAGGGACACTTTCCACTGTCCCAGGCTGCTCCAAGCCCCAATGTCCAACCTGGCCTTGGGCACTGCCAGGGATCCAGGGGCAGCCACAGCTGCTCGGGGCACCCATTCTGTGATTACTCCAGCAGGTATTTCCAGCATTGATCTTGGTCACTCTGATGTCCTCACTGTTTCCTCTGAGGCAATCCCAGCCCTGTTCTGACACCGTGCTCTATCCCAGGTGTGAGCATCCCCCTGGCCACCCACAAACCCTGACTTCAGCTGCTTTTAGAGGATGGAGCCCAAGCAGCACAGCCTGTTCCTCAGAGCTTGAGCAGCTGCTCTAAATAGCTCTGGTTTCTATCCCAGGCTCTTAGATTTTAGTCATCCTTTAATTATTTACATCTATTTGGACAGTTTTGGTGCAGTGAACTAAAATATCTTTCGAGCTGTCCACAGGTCACTCCCCTGAATGATCCCAGTGCATTTAGAGGCTGGGGCTGTTCATGCAGAGTTCACTCTCCCTGGTGCTAACACAGAACCTCCTCTGCTGCTGCTGGGGCTGTCACTGGCCTGGACATCTCACCTGATGCTCAGGGCTGATTTTTCTCATCTTGAATAAACCAGATCATTGTGCTTTTGTAATTGAGTTTGTCATCTCCCTGCCCACAGACTCTTGATGAAGCACAGCAACATTCTCTGGGATCTTGCAGCATCCCAGATCAGATTCATACAGCCAAATCTTTCCAACAGTTACAAGCCAATGTGCTCCACCACAATTTTATAACCACCTTTGCCCAGAAGACATTGGATGGGAGCAGTTATGCTGGAGCTCAAAATTATCTAAAGAAACCACAAAGAAAGAAAGAATTACTCTTGTTCAAAGGCAAGGAGCTGCTAAGATTCCCTGAAAGAAGTGGAAGCATTTCACAGGGATGCTCTGATAGCACAGGGTGCTCCAGGCAGCCCTTTTATCTCCACACTGCCAACTCAGCTGCCAAAGCAACCAAAACCTTCAAGGGAATGATTTGTGTGGTTACTCCAGATTTAGCAGGAGATACAGCTCACACTGAACATCAGTGGGAGCAGCTGCAGTTGTTCCTGGCAGCATCACTGCGGGTGTGGAGGGGGAAAGTGCAGGGGGTTCTTCACAACAGTCCTATTAAAATCTTCCACTATGTTTATTCAGTAGATTTACTCCCAACGTGGTGCAATCCCTGACAGGATTTGATTACTTCATCCCAACATTCTTTCTTCCCAAACCAGCTGCTGCAATGGATAATCCCCCCATTCACCGTGGAGCACAAAGGGGAGGAATGAGCAGTCCCTGCCCCTGGCTGCACTTTGGGGTGTCTCTGCACAGGCTGGGAGCAGGGAGGGAGGGCTGCTGAGCCCTGGGAGGGAGCACTGCAATCCTGCAGCCCTGCTGGGATCTGGGGGAGATCCACCTCCCTCCCTCTCCAGGACCAAGCACTGACACACAGCCCAAGAAAATACTCCCAAAGCCTGTCAGAGCACGTGCAGCACCCAGAGATTTCCATCACTGGCTGGAAATGTTTTCATGCCAGACAGGGAGTGTTTGCCATCTGTCACCCCCTGGGTGACAATGGTGAGGGACCCCAGGAGTGACCAGGCCTTGGGAGAAGGAACAAACCAGTTGTGGGCACAGCAGCAACACAGGCACAGCCCCAGATATGGGACATATGGACAGGGCATAGGGGATGGCACAAGGACTTCACTCAACTTATGGCAAATATGCACAAGGTGTAAATCTCTGCCTAGGGGAGATCATAGAATCCCTGAATGGTTTGAGTTGGAAGGGACCTCAAAGACCATCTTATCCCAACTTGCCATGGGCAGGGATACCTTCCACTGTCCCAGGCTGCTCCAAGCCCCATCCAGCCTGGCCTTGGGCACTGCCAGGGATCCAGGGGCAGCCACAGCTGCTCTGGGCAGCCTGTGCCAGGGGCTCACCATCCTCACAGGGAAGAATTTATTCCTATATCCAACCTAAACCCATTCTCTATCAATTTGAAGCCATTTCCCTTTGTCCCTGTAAATAAACTCTCTCCATTTTTCTTGTAAGCTCTCTTCAGACACCAGAAGGTCACAATGAGGAGATCCTTCACTGCTCTTACAGCTCGACAAAACTTTGTAGTGTTTTCAGTCTCAAGTACAAAACCTACCACAAGTCAATGCCCCCTCTTAGGAACCTGTTTTAAAAACCAGAGGATGTATATTCAGAGCTTTCTTTATTTGCATTGCAGTTTTTAGCCTCATGAAAGGGAATGCCTTTCACATAATGGTATTACTTAAGGATCTAAGATAACAACAAAAAAAAAAAGATGATGAGACTTCAGATAAAATCATGAAAGGCAGTAATGCTGCATCTTATTACCACTCCATGGTAATTCAGCTTCTCTTAGTAGTGGTAAGGGCCTCTCAGCAGACAAGAGCTGCTGTTGAGCTCTGCTAATGATGCAGGAGATGGAACCGTGAGGCAGCCGAAGCAGCAGCTCCTTCCAGGGCCACACACTTGGCAAGGTAACATTATCTCTGCATTTTACAGGTTTTCACAGTAAAAAATCACTCTTCCAAACCATATACAATAATATTGTGAATGAACTTTAATCTGTTTAAGTAACCATCAGCTCACAAAAGGAAGAAATGAAGTAGCTGTGCCACAGTGAATGGATGTGTGTCAGTGCCACCATCAGTAGCTGGATCTCTGCAGGGCTTTTTCATTCACCTGTTTGAAACTGCAGAGGCACTATACTCACCTGGATTTGAACCAGCTGCTGCAGCTTGGAGACATCAGCTTTCAAAAAATAGCAGTAAATACTTAAGAATAATAAATGCTCAGCTCCATGTTTATCCAAGCTCCCTGCAAGCTACCTTTGAATCACAGGATCATAGAATCACTAAGGCTGGAAAAGACTTCTAAGATCATTGAGTCCAATCATTAAAAAATGAACAATTACTTTAAAACATCCCCTCTCACACACCACAGTGTGAGGACAGGGTCCACTTCCCATCCTGATCCTTTACCATTCCAAGTGTTCAAGTATCCACCCAATGTACAGCTTCAAAGGATTGTATTTTAATCAGTGTGGATGATTGTGTTTTAATTAGTGTGGACTGAATACTGACTCAGAAGGAAAAGCACCACTGTTTGCAGCAGCAACACAAGGCTGAGATCTCAGCACTCTCACAGTCAAAGGGCTTGGGGGAAAGTGTGAGGAAAGTTTTTAATCTTCCTATTCCCAAAATAATCCTGGGTATCCATTCCAAAACTCCAATTTTGGGTATAACGAATGACAACAGAGCAGCTCATTGAAATGAAAGTTATTCAGGGAGGAATATTTCACCCAAATAACCACAATGATTATTGGTTGCAATATCTGATACACAAAAAACACAGCAAAGAAAAACAGAGTAAGAAAAATATACTTCCTCCACTTGTGCTATTTTCTTGAAATTTAATTTTCAAGATATTCTTGGTGCCAGTCTTTTCCCACACAGTTTGCAGTCAGGCTTCATTAAGTCTGGGAGTTGGGGTTGGGCTACCATGTATAGCCTCCTCTTTGCTAAACAACTCCTGTCCCACACCAAAAGAATAAAATTACTCTTACTAAATGGATTTCACTTTTTTTAAAAACAGAACATGTTGTCTTCTAGACTTTAAAATCCTGTACAGCCAACTAAATGAAAATAAAGTACACACTGCCAAATGTTCTTGCTAATAAGACTAAAATCACTCTAGAAGCTGAACATCAGTTAATCTTCCAGCTAAGAATATCACATAGAGAAGATGAGAGGATCTTGCCAGTAATCTCAAAATGAATAAGTAAAAAAAAAAACAAAAAAACAAAAAAACAACCAAAAAACAAACAAACAAAAAAAAAAACCACAAAACCCTCACAGCAGCTTGTGCTCCATTAATGTTCTGGTTGGTGGTTAATACCCCCAGCACCAAGGGGTGCTCACTGATACAGGGCCACGGAGCTTTTCCAAAATCATCCCCAGGAAGAAACAGCCCAGAAGGGTTATATTTAATACACTATCACTTTCAGGCTAAAAAAGTGCTTTCAGCTGCTAAATCCCTTTCTGAAAGAGGTGGTTTGTGTTTGGGCATCAGCCCCTGCTTCTGTTGTGCTGTTGCCATAACAGAGGAGCAGAGCTCTGAGCGCTGCCTGCTCTCCTCTGGCTGGACACCCCAGGCAGTCACTGCTGCCCTGGGGTCAGGCTGGCTCCATCCCCATCCCCATCCCCATCCCATTCCTGTCCCTATCCCCATCCCCATCCCCATCCCCATCCCCATCCCCAACCCCCTCCCCA
This sequence comes from Peucedramus taeniatus, assembly GCA_013400575.1. Lineage (NCBI taxonomy): Eukaryota > Metazoa > Chordata > Aves > Passeriformes > Fringillidae > Peucedramus > Peucedramus taeniatus. The sequence goes on along the minus strand of WBNO01027183.1, from coordinate 494,828 downwards.
TCCCCATCCCATCCCCATCCCCATCCCCACTCCAGGGCTGGGGCTCCCAGGGGATACAGGCACTGCACAGCCATCAGAAAGCTCTGCTTGGGGAATGGGCTGGAGCAGAGAAAGGGTCACGGACTGGTTTGAGATCCCCACAGCTGCTGCACACTCCAGGAGAATCCCTTCTCCAGCTCCTTGGACAGCTCAGCCCCTGAGTGACCAAGCAGAGGACACACCTCCAGTGCAACAGCAGAGGGAAATGAGAAAGATCAGGAATGTGGACCTGTTCTGAGCCTCTGCAGTGCCTTCCTGGAGGAGGATTTAGCTCCTCTGGGTCTGCTGGGCAGCCCCAGGGATGAATCCCAGCCAGGACAAAACCACAGCAAACCTGGCTCACCAGGAGATTTCCATAGTGGGAAATCTGATCACTGACCCAGGCTGTTGTCCAGCTCATTAAATTAAAACATCTTGACAAACCTTACCAATGTGACCATAACTGAAATGAGTTTCAGCAGCTCTTCTCTTGGGAGTGGAGGGGAGTAATCAGTCAAGCCCAAATGTGAACAGGACCTAAGGAAGAGCTAAAAAGCAGAGGAATTCCAACCCTGCCTCTCATCTGCTTCTTGGAAAGCCATTTCTTAGATAACTAAAAGGCAGATAAATAATAGAAAAGGATCTGCACTAAGTAGATAATTTGTTTTCAGGGATGTAAGTGGCAAATGCTGAATTTCTTTTTCATCTTGCCTTGAGTTGCAGCAAACTGTCACTCTTACATGGGCAGCAAGGGAAAAACATACTTATTATTAGAAAACAATCACTGCCAGATCTGATAACAATCTGACATTAACAACTGTGGGGATTCTGCTGCCAAGGATGTCTTGTGTTATTTAGAAAACAAAAAAGAAAAAATTCCTGAGGGGAGAAAGCACACAAACAAATAATTGTTTTAAATCCTATTAATAAACCTCTACAGCTCATGCCTCCCCCAGAAAACGCTTACGGTCCTACTATCACCTTCCAGAGCAAGTTACCAAATGACATTTACCATTCCTGAGGTTAAAAAACCCAGTCACAACTGTCCTAGTGTTGTATTGCACTAAAACCACAGATTACTGCATCCTAGAACCTGCCACAAACACGGGGGGTGCTGTTTTTATCCAGCCATTCTACAGTGGGACATGACCTCCTTTTTGTAGTGGCTCCTGCTCCCCACAGCCAAGGCTGGAAGGATTTACTCCCTCCTTTATTTTCCAGTCTTAATCCCTGTTTGCAGCACGAGCTCCAAGGGCAGCACCATTCACACAGCCAAACACATTCCAGAGGTCAAGATCAGCTTTGAGGTGACTCGAGTTGGGTACAAAACTCTCCACTTGGCTTCTGACTCCCAGCTTCAACCAGTGGGGGATATGTCAACCTACTGACCCCATCCAAGCCCAGCTAAAGCCTTTGGACAGCAAATATTTTGGCTGTACATTCTGAGGATGCATCCAAATGGACCCTAATTTGCACAGCATTAAGTGAGTGGTAAAATACCAGAGGGTTTTTGAGTTTCACCAAAGGCTGAAGGAGAGTTTGACTTCTCCACAACAGGTAAGGAAGTCACTAAAGAAAAAGAAAATCAGACCTAATCACAGCATTGAAAGGGCCAGAAAACTGTGTGCATATCCAGATGCATCTAAATAGGTGAAGTAACAATCTAGATGGTTCAAATAAAGGAAGACAATTTTTCATTTTAGTTTTTACATTTGTCTTGAAGGACTCAGCCACAGCAGGCACTGCAGCTGCTGAAGTTCCTGTGTTCACTGAAGCCACTAAGCTCATTGAAGTTTCTGTGTCCACTGCTCATGCTGAATTCACAGCAGAATCCTTTTCAGCTGTTGGGGTTTTTTACACAGTTGATGCTACAGTGTGTACTCTATTTTCTTACTAAGTTTGTATCTGTTCTTAGATTTTACAGCAACAGGTTTTTTTAGGCAAGTTCAGGTTCCATGTGTGCAGACAAAGTGGGGATTTGAGGGGTGTGTGGAAAGATTTTTCACAAAACACTCTTTCATCAGGAAATGAAGTTTTATTTCTTCACTGGTATTTTTTGGAGCTCAAAATGAACCTTTACATGCTGCACCATTCTGCATTACTGTCCTCACCCCTTTGTAATGACCTCCTGTGAGTTAAACCCTCAGCTGTGCCCCCAGGCTCACAGAAGCCACTCCAACACCGAAAATGGGACAAAAGCTGCAGCCAGGTCTTGAGACAGAACTCTCAGAAGAACATCACAGAACTCTCTCTGTCTTTAGAGGCCCAAGAATCCTCTGCACTCTCTTGGCCATTCCTAAACACAGCACCCACCCAGTACCTGTGTGACAGACACTAGGCATGTCCTGGATTGCTCCACACGCTGCTGGATTCAAACCAAGACACTGCCCAGGACTGGCTGGGGCAGCAAAAGGCATCAAAGAACCACGAGGAGCCTCCAACAGTGACAATGTCTGAGCAGGCTGAACCCAGGGGCCACAGAACCATGGAATCCTAGAATGGTTTGGGCTGGGAGGGCCCCTAAAGATCATCTCATTGCACCCCTCTGCCACATATTGAACTTCATCTAGCTCCAACCCCTCCACCAAATACCAAACCTCTTGAGGACAGATGCCCCTAACTTGCTGATGGTCCCTGTCCCCTCCATCCCTTGTAAAAGGCCTTTGCAAGACAAATCCCACTAACAGGAGACTCCCTGGCTGGACTTTCCTCCTCCCCTGTGCTCTTCATTGACCTTGTTTTGTTCTGGCTGCATGGTTTGGGTTTTTCCCTGCAGTGGTGGAACACAAAGCTCATGGAGTGTGTGGCCCTGACAGCCCTGGAGCTGCTCCTGCCCCAGCCCAGCCCTGGGTGCTCCTCTCCCCACACTCTCCAGTCCATGCCTCAGGAGGGTGACCTGGGCACTGGCTCTTCCCTGATGTGAGTGCAAATCACTTGCCAAGTTTAGTTTCATTTTGACTGTGCCTACCAGGGAAGGGTCACTTACAGACTCCATCATCTCCTCCCTTGTCTCAAAAGATTATAATTTGTCCATTGCAATTCACATCAGGATGCAATTTGGCAGGTAAGTTAGAAGTCTGGAGGCAATTATTTTTCTTTCTTTGGAGAAATTCATTCAGTTATTTCTCAGTTATTTATTTTAGATGGAGCGCAGGGGGGGAAAAAGGGAAAGGAAAACAAGATGGGTTTAGATTTTATGATAGGATTGACACTTGATGTTTTGACATCTTAGCAGGGTTGATTATACTGATATATGCAATCCATGCATCTAATTCTACCCAAGAGGAAAGGGCTGTAACAGAATGTCTCAGCTCTTACAGCCAGGTATTCATGTGCCAATGAAAACAACCATTATGGCAAATCCTTAGGACTCACCCCCACAGAAGAGTCACAGTTATTATTAGCCAGTGTAAATCACCTCATTTGTAACAGATGAGATTTCTTCCTTTGAAACCGATGAATGATGTGCTGCTCTCAGCTTACCAGGAAACACCTTTCTCAAACCAGCGATTTTCCTTAGAAACACAGCCAAAAATGACATTTAAATTATACTCAGGTTTTTACAGCAGCACAAGTGACAGGGACCTTCCTGCCCATGAGCTGACCCTGCTCTGACCTCTCCTGCCAAACACACCCCTGATGTTCACACCATCATCCAGCCTTGCCAGTGCCTAGGTGTTCTCTGGACACGACAAATTAAAGGATTAATGCCCAGATCTAAGGAATAACCTGGACAAAACAGAAAGGAGTAAATATGGATGAGTGGCTTTTCCCCACCACAGCCTCCTTGTAAAGCTTTGGTGGACTCTGGTGGAGGTCAATTCCAGCTGGATTTTTCCAGACCCGGATATATTACTTATATTTTCACTATTTTCTCTATTATCTCTCTACCCTATAAAATTTGGTTTCCACATGGCTCAAAGAATAACTACCAGGAGCCTTCCCTTTTCTCATTTGTGGTCACCAGATGGATTTGGAAAAGAATGACTGAGCCCAGATCTGTCAGTAGGTCCCAGGGTGGACTCAGCCCTGTGTTGCTCTTTCACAGCATCCCTGAATGGTTTGGGCTGGAAGGGACCTTAAATCTCATCCAGTGCCACCCCTGCCATGGCAGGGACACCTTCCACTGTCCCAGGCTGCTCCAAGCCCCAGTGTCCAACCTGGCCTTGGGCACTGCCAGGGATCCAGGGACAGCCACAGCTGCTCTGGGCACCCTGTGCCAGGGCCTGCCCACCCTCACAGGGATTTTCAATCTCTCTCTACTCTCAGTTACCTTCCTATCAATCACTAAACCCCCTCCCAAGTTCATTTCCATTTTAAAAAGCAAATTATTAGAAAAGAGTGGTTCCAGAACTGCCATTTCTTGGAGCAAGTGATTACTTATTTCAGCAGTCAAAAAGAAGATGCAGTAAGTTTTATTTTAGCCAATTAAAGAAGTTCCACGTGAGCTCCCTGTCAGCCCCAACTCATTCCACGTGAGCACAGCAATGTGCAAAGCTGCCACGGAAACAGTTCAATGAGCCTTAGACTAGAATAAATTTGCCAGATCAGATCTTTACTTGCAAACTGAATTTTAGGAAACTGCAGCTTTTCTTGCAAATCTTTTCAGGCACCATGCCCTGTAAAACAGCCAGTGAGATTTCTCTGACATTCCAGTGGAAGCCCAAGTTTTACCAGAGACTGCAAAGATTTAAAGTCACTCCAGCTTCTGGGGCCCACTTCCCCTGTCAATTAACCTGTCAGCCGACAGTCGGCTCAAATTAATTAAATCCTTTTTTAATGAAAAGAATTTGCCTTGAGCACAGTGTGTCAGCTCCAGAACCACTCTGCAATTGGGACGTGTTGCAGCAAACCCCATTAAATACCTGCAGGGAACCCAACACCAGCAGCAACCTCTCACTCCCCTTGCCTTCTGCAGACACTTCTGTTATTTTTCCATGTCTCTACCTTGCTGCCACAGAAGGATGTTTCCTCCTAAAACCTGCCCTTGCATTTGGCCCTGATGCACCTTTGCTCCAGCTGCTTGCAGAAGTTATGTTTGTGTATCCATCATCCCAGAGCAGAGGGGCTCCCAGACAAACTCCTACCTCTGAGAACACCTTTTTTGGGGAATACTCAGTGTCTGAGATGGAGATTTCTCAAAATGCACAGCAGGAGTCATCCAGAACCCTGGCTCCAAGAATAAGATTTTAGACTATTTCTTTTCAAATTATACAGTGACAGACTTTGTGGATTCCATAGACACTGAGGCTGCACAGACACACCACACTCCCATCCCCTGGAACAGCCACGGTTTGGGAAGAACTCCCCAGGCACCATCCCTGTGTGTGCATTCCCCAGGTGGGAGGAGATGGACACAGGGAGCTTTTCTCTGGGTGGATTGCATTAGAAAAACAGGGATAATCCCTGTGCTAATGATCCCCCTGCTCCCCTGGACTTCAAAGGGCCTGGGATCACAGCTGTAATCTTCTGCAAGTGTTAGCAAACAAAATTACAAGTTTTAACTCTACAGGTTCCAACAAATTCCCCCTGCCCTCAGTGCAGCAACAGACTTAAAAATAGATGTAATGAGGAGCTTTGGATCTGCATAAATCCCCTCTGGAGTTCATTAATGATTTCATTTCTGGCAAGACACCATGTCAAACGAGGGAGCATTATTAAAAACATACATATATTTATGTACCTGAAAGTGCATTCCTGCAGATGCTCAGGGAGAGAAGGAGGCTGTGTAATTTTGGTTTACCTTTTAAAGAACATGATTGTAACGGTGTGTAACTCTAAAGCCTTTTGTTCTCAGAAATAATTGCAGCTCTCCAAGGGATGCCTGAATCTGCAATTATTTTTATATTCAAGAAAATGGGATTTGAAGGTTTACCATGGAATCATGGAGTGGTTGGAGGGGACCTCAAAGCCCATCCGGTGCCAGCCCTGCCATGGCAGGGACACCTTCCACTGTCCCAGGCTGCTCCAAGCCCCAATGTCCAGCCTGGCCTTGGGACACTGCCAGGGATCCAGGGGCAGCCACAGCTGCTCTGGGCACCCTGTGCCAGGGCCTGCCCAGCCTCACAGAAAACAATTCCTAATTCCCAACATCCCATCCATCCCTGCCCTCTGGCAGTGGGAGCCATTCGCTGTGTCCTGTCCCTCCATGCCTTGTCCCCAGTCCCTCTCCAGCTCTCCTGTCATCAGGCACTGGAAGGCCACAATAAGGTCACTCCAGAGCCTCATAGCAAAGCAGCTCCAGCCCCTGGAGCATCTTCATGGCCTCCTCTGGACTCATCCCAACCTTTCAAGTCCTGTGCTCAAACACCAGCAGCTCCGATCCTGCCGCTGTTTGTTCCTAATCTGCACAATAAATGTGAATTATTGCTCCGTGCAGCTCCCACTTCACACCAGGGCTGCTGGTGCATGAAATCCCAGGAATGTGCCTGTTGACAAGGCAAAGTTCAGCACGTCCATCAGCAAAGCACCCTCAGGAAATTCGCTCCTGGCTGACGTGTTGTTGTTCCAAGAAGAGAAATCTCAAACACACCGTGTCAGAAAGTATGTGCAGCCTCCACCTCCCGTTTGCTCCTCAGGGGAAAAGGTAAATAGAGTATAAGCAATTTCTTTTCTTAAAAGAAAAAAAATCTAACCTGCCTGAGATGTAGGGAAATAATTTACCTCCTTCCTGTCAGAGCAAGTTTTCTGCGTGCTTTTTCCATATTAAAACCACAGCCCAACAAAATGGATTCATTCCATCCACAAAGGGCAAAGTTTAAGTTGCAGAGAGAAAATGAAAGCCCAGTGATAAACTCCAGGTTTTAAGCAGTGCTTAAGTTCCATGGTTAGCCAAAGGAAAGCAAATAAAACCTAAATATTCAAATGGAGACTGCTAAAGTCTGTTTATCATTTCCTGAAGAACCAGCTCAAAGACAGAATCCTATTCCCTGCCTCCTGTTTGCATTTGGAAATTACTTTATCCATAATATGTTTACTAAAATAAGCAACATGAACACATAAATTCTGAAAGCAGACTTTTACCCGCCAACTAGGCTGATCCCTGAGCTTTGAAGTTTCCATAGCTGCCCTGGTTATTTTGGCCACTCCTCATTCTGACTGCTAGCAGCAGAAGAATCACAAAACATTGCAGAAAAATGCTACAGATTCTTTGCCAAGATAAGTAACATTCCCCCTGTAGCATCTTTCTGAATCACTTCCAGTAACATCACAATGCTACTTCTCCCTCTTCTCCCCATGCTCTGCTTACCAACACTGCCAGCCTGAGCTCAGCAAACAACAGGAACAGGAACATCCTCATCCCCTGCTCGGCTGCTGGGCACACACTGGGACTGAGCTGGCAGAGAATCCCAACCCGCTGCTCACTCACAAGCACAAAAAAGGAGTTAAAAACTGCTAAAAAAGGAGCAATTCCAGGAAATGTCAGCTTATAGAGTCTCTCACACACTTGTGAATATATCTATTTTACTTTATCCACAGGATAAGCAATATCAGCTACTCAGAGAACCCCAAAAGGTTTGGGCTGGAAGGGACCCTAAAACTCATCCAGTCCCACCTCCCCCATGGGCAGGGACACCTTCCACTGTCCCAGGCTGCTCCAAACCCTGTCCAGACTGGCCTTGGGCACTGCCAGGGATCCAGGGGCAGCCACAGCTGCTCTGGGCACCCTGTGCCAGGGCCTGTCCACCCTCCCAGGGGAGTACTTCTTCCCAATATCCCACCTACCCCTGTCCTCCCTCAGTTTAAAGCCATTCCCTGTGTCCTCAGAGCCAGCTGTGAACTCCAGGGTGTTTTCCTGCAGCTCCCTGGACACCCCAGAGCCCCGGGGGATTTGGGGTGTGCCAGGAGGACGAGCAGAGCAGTGCTGGGGTTGTGCTGCTGTGGGGAAGGGCAGCACCCAGCACTCCATGGGGCACCTACCCCTGTCCTCCCTCACATGGGCTGGCACAGCCCAGCTGACCCAAAGAGCTGCAGGACAGTGGCTGCCCCAAAGGGACTGTCCTTCTGGGGACACCTGATTTTGGGGGACCCCAGTGCAGCCATCACTACCTTCTCAGGACACAATAACACACTCCAAAGACAAGAGGTTTCATTGCATTTGTGTAAACTGCCAGAGCAATCAGAACCATCATTAGAGACAAGTTACCAGTTAATCGAATTTTTAAGTATGCACAGCAATCAACTTTAAATTAATTATAATATCAGAATAAAAGGCACAGATGGATCACTTCCTATCACACCCACAGACCTCCTAAGATGACAAGTGTGTGAGTGCCACTGGTTTTTAATTATTTTTTTTTCAAATGCCCTTGTTAAGCCTTTGTTCCAAGTTGCCAGCCCTTTACCTGCAGGAAAATGACCATGACTTGCCCTGGGCTGATGAGGAGATCCCACACACCATTCCCCAGTGTCCCCTGTGTCCCAGCACTCTCTGAAGCGTGGTGGCTGTTGTCACCAGGGGCTGTGTGCACAGCAGGCTGTGGCAGCTCACTGTGCTTAGGGTTTGCTTCACCCAATGATTAGTTTGTCACTTGAGACACCTCTGTATTGAGCAGGTATTGTCAAGTTATTTTTGGCCCCGATATAGTGGCAAAACATAATGAGGCCTTGAGGTGAACAACCACCCTGGCAGCAAGGCACTAAGCTGATGTGCTGTTGAAAGGCTGGAGAGCAATTAGGTTATTTGAATAAGAGGAGATGCTGGACAGGGCATGTGAAGACAGAGAAAACAAGTTTAAGTATTAAAACACCAACCCCCTCCTTCAAGTTGTCAGCTATTTAAGCAAGGTGTTAATTTACTGCAGGCTGGATTGTCGACAAACTTAATTTTTTTATTAATTCAAAAGATGCACAGACTTGTCCCACATGCACATATTGCCCAGCCCTTTCCAGACAGTGGAACAGCTTGCCAGATGATTGTTATCACCATTTAATTGTATTACAGTGATTCCCACAAGTGCTGGCTGTGAGCCTGGTGTGCACAGAGTGAGGGGCTGTGCAAACAGGGCCAAAGGTGGTCTGTGGAGTGAGAACTTCAGACTCAGAGTCAGCATCAGACACAGAGAGCAGATCCAGAAGCAGATGGAAAAACAGCTCAGTCCAGGCCCATCACCTCACAGGCATGGAGTGACCTGAGGAGCACAAGGGTAGGGCACAAGTCCTTCCCTGCTCTGTGGTTGTCCCCTGGTGTCCATGGGACTGGTCAGTGATGGTGTCACACCCATGGAGCCCCAAACACACCTGGCACTGCACAGCACCAGGCTCTGCAGAGGACACCCTCAGCACCATCGTGCTGCTCACACTGGGGAAAGTGGTTCTGACCTGTCTGAGAGATCAAACTGGGCTTTATCTGCCTAAACTCGACAGCACATCCTGCCTGCATCAGAGGAAGTGCACACAGCATCTGAGGGCGGCACTGGGCCATGATCTTTTAAGGAATCACAGAATGGATTGGGCTGGAAAAGACCTCAAAGCTAATCTTATTCCAACCCCCCTTCCATGGGACACCTTCCACTAGACCAGCCCCATCCAACCTGGATTTGGACACTTCCAGAGGGTCAATTTAAGAAGATATTTATTTTTGTAAAATATTTATGCAGATACACCTACCTCTAGAGATAAGCACCTTCCGAGTACAAATTCGTAGGTCACTAATTTGGGCATAACACATCTAGAGAAACCACTGGGAAAATACAAAAGCAGGTACAACAGCCAAGTTTTTGGAAGGAACACTGACCCCCAGCATGGTAAAAAGCTGTTAGACAAGAAAAATGACCTTTGCAACACAGAAACAAGAGTTTTCTAATTCAATCCATAGAGCCAGTTGGTTTTGCAGGAAAATAACTTGACAATACCTGCTCAATACAGAGGTGTCTCAAGTGACAAACTAATCATTGGGTGAAGCAAACCCTAAGCACAGTGAGCTGCCACAGCCTGCTGTGCACACAGCCCCTGGTGACAACAGCCACCACGCTTCAGAGAGTGCTGGGACACAGGGGACACTGGGGAATGGTGTGTGGGATCTCCTCATCAGCCCAGGGCAAGTCATGGTCATTTTCCTGCAGAAAACCTTTGGAAGGTTTTGACCTTCCAAGTGGTCAAGGACGAGGTTCTGCACCCTAAGGTTATGGTTTCTCAGGTCACAGGGAGCTGTTTGCTCATGGCTGTGGCTGAGGGCTGGCTGTAGGTGACAGGACACCTCTCTTGCTGCACAGGGAGCAGCACCACAGGCACAGGGACATCCCCAGTGCAGTGTGAGCTCATCCCTCTGACCACTACAGGCTGGTGTATTCTGATGGTTGCTCACCCTGTCTGCAGCCAGACACGACTGTTCAAGTATGAACTGGGTTATAATGAGCTGCTTGCTCAAGAACCACATCTTCAAAATGACTCTGGCTGGAGTGCCTTTAAATGTGTCTCATGCAGCCATGGGATTTCTCTTGGCATGGTGAAAGAGGCAGAACCTGGTGTTTCAGGATTGCTCCTGAGCATGCTCTCATCCCTGAATGTGTTCAGAGAACCTGGCATAACCCTTCCACACTGCTCCTTTCAAAACCCTGACTGCCTTCCATCTTTCCACCCACATGGTAAATCTTTCCCAGATCCCAAAGGCTCTGGAGGCTGTGCATTTATACAGCAACAATCCTCATCTCCAAATCAACACCCACTTGACTGCGAGTTAGAAACACAAGGCTGAACTTCTGGCAACGAATGAAGACCAAGATCATTCCTCTGCCTTTCCTGATGAGGAGGTGAGGTGAGAGCCCAGGAGTTCACCCCATCTCCCCCACTTGAAAACTATGTAAAACCTGTTTAGAACTCAGGAAGATCATCAGGAGAACCTGAAGAAGCTCCCCTAGATGCAATCAGATGGAAGAGGAAAGACTCCAGCTGTTCTCTCTCAGGGAGTGTCAGAAGCTCAGCATCAGACTTTCCATCTACCACAGCTTGAAGTGTCTCCCTGCCTAACCAAAATACCTGAGGATCAACTGCCTTGGGAGAGCAATTCCCTTAATGACATTTTTTTGTGCTACCCCAGGGTGCCAGGAAAGCTGGTATTTGAAGTTCCAAAGCTGACCCACCCCTGAGGCTGAGCTCCACAGCAGGCACTGTACTCCTGGCACAGCTTCCCACCCCTCCCCAGGGGCAGCAGGTCCTGCCTGGTGCTGAAAAACTGCCAAAGTCAGATTTTAATAATCATTTATCTCAGCAACACAGGCAAGGAGAAAAGAAAAAACCCAACAGTTATTATCACAGGACAGAACAAACTGATGCTGAGGTCCCCAGGCAGCTCCCACACCTGCTGAAAGCTGCACAAGCCCCAGGCACACAACCCCAGCAATAAACCCAGCCAGCAGCAGCAGAACCAGGGCCTTGCTCATCTGCTTTTGATTTTTAAATGCTGCTTCTCTTAACAAATGAAGTTTCAGTGCTTATGGGACCAACAACCTAGTAAATGAACTAAGTATTTATTTGTGGCTTTATTACTTGGCAGAGCCATTTCCATGGAGTCATTTTTCCTTAGGACCCAGCTTGCTCTGCAGCAGTTGTTTTCTTTTACCAGCCACTCAAATTCCTTTGCCCCTAATTTCCAAAAGTGCCCACTAACTTGAAGTATTTGGAAACTACAGCAAATGGCTGTGGGAGCTCAGCAACACTTTCACCTCTTCTCTCTTCCCAGGTTCTTCCACATCTCCCTCACCAAGGCCTGAGTGGCCCAGGTAGCCCCAGTTCTCCAGATCCCCCAAGCTCCCAGAACCCCAATGTTTGTGAAACCCCATGAAGGACCCTCAGAGTACAAAGTTACCCAGGAAAGGTTCCCACAGGGACTGGGGGAGAAGGTGGTTTGGCCCATGCCAGGCATGACTTCTGCATCACTACAGGTGAGGGGGGAATGGGAGGTTTGGGGAGCTCCTCTGACTGTGAACAGGAGATTGGAATCAATCAGGTGGCTCTGGAGGGCTCAGGGCAAGCTGGAAGTGTGCCTTGAGCCAGGATTTCAAGTGCCAGGGGAAATCCTGCTGCATTAACAAAGACTCCAGCTCTGGTGGGGTTTGGGTCTTTTGCTGCTGGACTTATGAACTCACTCCTGGCCCTACTCTGAGCAGCTTTAGCAAGCTGAGGTCTTCAGCTCCAAAAGAAAAGAATAGAAAAGGGTTTCTTGGGAACAAAATTTTTGGCATAGAAATTCTTGACTGTGAGGGTGGGCAGGCCCTGGCACAGGGTGCCCAGAGCAGCTGTGGCTGCCCCTGGATCCCTGGCAGTGCCCAAGGCCAGGTTGGACACTGAGGCTTGGAGCAGCCTGGGACAGTGGAAGGTGTCCCTGCCATGGCAGGGGTGGCACTGGATGGGCTTTAAGGCCCCTTCCAACCCAACCCATTCTGGGATTGTACAATTCTATGGTAATTACAGAAGGAGCTCCCTCCCAGCTCCCACCTCACTCTCCCAGCACATGCAAGTCAAGGCCATTAACTGCTCTAAAGGGCACTTCACTGTGTTTACCTGCTCCTCTGTTTGCCACTTTCTAAGGATACATTGACATTGTTTTTTTTAAACCATTTGAACACTGTGCAAGACACCCTTGAGGCTTCCCTCAGTCAGTCACATCCAGCTTGGAAAACAGCTTCTGTTATTGAATAACTGAGTGCCTTGGACAACACCAGGACAAGTGCTGATGGCAGCTGAAGCTGTGTCCTGGTCCTCCAGCCGAGGCTCTGCCTCCTCCCACCCATCTTTCACTTGAGCAACTCAGCTGCAAAGTTACCCTACTTTTATTTTTTTTTCCTGTGTTTGGGTTTCTGATAAGCAATCACTGAGCTCAAACTGCCCAGCTTTGGTGCCCAAAGCCAGGGCAGCAGCCAGGTGGGGGAAGAGAATGGGACCTGCTGGGGATAGGGACAGCAAAAGGGGGCTTCAGTCTCCCTCATACACCAACATCCAGCAGGGATAAGAAAAAAAGGAAATCTCAATGATCCTGGGGACTGAGAGTCCCCAGAGTGTCCCAGGATTTATTCCTGTAACTCTCATCCAGAAGAGCACTCAAGTAAATGCTGGGTGTTAACAAGTGTTTGAAGCCAGTGGAGCAAGGAAGCACAACAATGAGCTGAAGCCTAAACAAGGACAAATCAGAGTCTTTTTATCCTACCCCCTGAGCCCAGAAATGCTCTCTCACAACCCCCTTCATCTCTTGAGACTCTTAGCATCCCTTCATAACCAGGCCCCTGCCTTTTCCTTTGGATAATCTGTGCTGAGCCCTGAGAAAGCTAAAATTCACCAGATTGAAGTGTCATCCTTCACAAAGTCTTCTTTACCACCAGAAGGAATGTGGCAGCTCTCACTGGGAAGCTTGATTTCAGTTTTTCTGCCTACTCAGACAAATATTATTGCACTCAGGTCATAAAATGAAGAGTTCCTTCACATGTTCAGACTCTGTGTTTTTCTAGGAAAAAGAAAAAAAACTGAGATTCTGGAAAGCAATAGTGAGATCTGCCTGTGGTTCCCCACTCCTATTCCCACACTCTGGAAAACAACGACTAATTCAGAGAACTCCATGGGCTCTTGTGGGCAGTCTGCATGATAAAATAACATCTGACTTTGTGGGATCCTTTGGTGTGGAGAAACATTTAAAATATGTCAGGGTGGTGATTAATCATGGAACGGTTTGGGTTGGAAGGGACCTTAAAGCTCATCTCATTCCAGTCCCTGCTGTGGACAGGGACACTTCCACCAGACCTAGTTGCTCCAAACCCTGTCCAACCTTTTTGAAGGCATTCTTGTTTGGGGGGCAGCTGAGAACTGGAAGAAAAAAAGGCCTTTTTGCTTTGGTTTTAAGCACTTTTAAAGACTTTATTAAAAAACCAACAAAAAAAGGAAAAAAAAGCCCCACAATTCCTGTAGACGTCCCTGCAAAACTCCTACTGACATCCAGAGTGTGAAGACTGTAGGATGTGGGATATTTTGGGATGCTTTTTCTTTTTTAAACTGCAGTAGCTGTCTAACAGCCCTTGCTCAGGCTGTGTAATTGTGCCAAGTGAGGAGGCATCAGATCCTATGGGAGAAGGGCTCGGGAGGTGACCTGGAGGCTTGGTGGTACAGCTGGGTGTTTGGGAAGCCTGGGCAATCTGTGTACCCCATAGCCACACCCTAAGCACCCCACAGCCACATCCTGAGCACATTCTGCACAGCTCTCCTGACTTCAAACCATCTTAGAAGAGAGGCTGGTGGTGCAACTTGGATGGTGGCTGGGAATCAACCACTTCTCTCTAGGTAAAGTTAATGTTAATTTATGGCCCATTCCTTCTCTTTTTTTTTTTTAATTTTATTTTTGAGCCATGCAGGGCACACAATCCTCCACAATATTCCATGGTGCTGCTGGAGGCACTGCTGCTCCCCTCCAGGGCTGGGGATGACAGTGGCACATTTTGGGAATGCCCTGTGGTGCCCTCACAACCCAAGCAAGGGACTGTGGAAGCAGAGTCCATCCATAACCAACACTAAATGACAAATCCAGTGAAGGAGCTCACCTACAACCACAGATCCATTGTATGGTGTCCTTGGCCTAACTCCTGGGTTAAACCCACTGCCAGGCTGAGCAGGAGGGGCTCTGCTCAGGTGACACCTGATGGAAACGTGACATTGCTGTGCTTTTCCAATGGAAATGAAATACATTTGATAAGATAAAAAATGCCTGGCAAAGCACAGTGAAGCTATGTAAGGGAGAGAACAGGAGGGGGAAAAAAAAATCTTGTATAAGCAGCAAAACAATACAGCTTTATCTAATCTCAGCAACTTATTGCTGCTTGTCTGCCTGTGTGTGTTTTACTGACAAAATAAAATAAATTGAATCAGCTCACACACGATAACATGCTCTTTCCTACCTCATACTAATTGCTTGGCTAATTGATGTTTGTTGAACTTTCTCCATTTCATTGAGTGATTAGGTACAAAGCTAACAGTTGACATCTGTAGGCGCTTAACTGGCGTCTGTAATTACTGTTAATGTTAAATAATTGTTAGTTAATTGGAGTGGTAACTGACTGAATGGAATCCAGATTGTGAAGCAAAAAGAGACCTAGTTAAATAAACATACATTTTCAGAGAAAATAACATTTTATTACAAGGGAGAGACTAACAGCAGGCCAGATAGGGGAGGTCTGCAGGATGCTCCATTCACCAAATCTCACAGCAGCCTCCAGCCTGGACCCCCCAGCCACAGGTATGGCAAGGCAGGATCTCTGTCACCAAAACACTCCTACCCCAAGAATTTTTCCACCTTCTTTTGAGCCAGTTAACACAATTTTACAGCCCAACACTGATGTCTCTTTTGAGAAAATCAAATACAGCCTAATCTACAAAACAAATATTCACTCCATATTAGATACAATTCTGTTGGCAAATATTGCCATTTTGCTCCCCGGCCTGGAATAGCTTGACTTTGCAAAAATCCACAGCCTTAAATGAACTCTTGGGGACATGTGACCACTAACTCACCACAAAGGGTACTTGATACCAGCCCAAAGAGGCAGCGATGCCCAGAACAACACCTTCAACTTCTCCCTCTGCTGTTTTGGTCAGGAAAAGCCAATGCCTTCAGGTGCTTGTACCATGCTAGCTGCTTTCTGCTTTTGTTTTGAATTACTAACCTACAGGTTACCTGTGAAGCCTTGACAGGCTCCTGTTTTGTAAGTTTAACAACTTAAGAATTTGAAATTTTTGGAAGAGGCTACCTCAGACTTTCACCTGCCCCTCTGGGCACATCACATTATCCAGGGACCTTTTCCTGCAGCTACAGAACAGCACTGGGATCCCACAGCTCCAGCACCTCCCAGCACTGGGATCCCACAGCTCAGCTGGCAGCCACAGTCCAGCCAAAAATCCACCAGCACATTGAGAAGGAGAGGGCATGGAAGGTGTGGGACTGGAGAGGAGTGGTTTGAGCTTAGGAGGTGCAGCCATAAGGGATGTTATGAACAAATTCCTTGCTCAGATGAAGCCTCCCTGGCACAGGAACAGCTGCCTTGCTCTTTTTGTGCAGCAGAAAAAAGCAACATCACAAGACATTTATTGACCTTTTTCTCTGCTACATTCGGAAGTCAAGAGTGAAGTGACCCAGCAGCTCTTCTAACCTAACTCAGGGGTACCAGAAACCCGGGCTCTCCAAACCCACAGCTTCTTCCAGGGCTCAGCCTCTCCCTAATGAGGCACTGAACTTCCACATGGAAAATACTGAAAAGGCATTTGAAACCCACAAACCACCAGCAAACAGTGACTCAAAGCCACCAGGGAAGCCTCCACCAGAAAGGGGAGGAGATGCCACTGGCAGGGTGTCACTTGTGGGGTCACATCAGAACTGCCACAAAACCAGGGATGATTCAGCAGTCCCTGAGGTTTGCTGGCCTGAGGCCAGTTCCCTGCAGTGCTGGGGTTGCTCCAGAGCTCTGAGAGCAGGGGAGGAAGAGGCATTTCAGTGAGAAGAGGCAGCAGGGAGCAGCCACCCCAAAAACTGCAAGTGAGGCTGAGAACACACCCCCAGTGAGTGAGGATGTTCTGTGGATTCCTCCAGACCCTGGAAAGGAGGGAGGCAGCCCCAGCCAGTCCTCTGGCACACTGACCACATTACCACTGCACATGTGCTGCCTGCAGAGTACTGGATCCACTTACATCCAACTTGAGAAGCTGTGGGGATGGTTTATTCAAGAGTGAGAGCATCTCTCCACAGCCAAGGCTCTCCTGTGAAGGGATCAGCAGGGAAGGAATTGCCAGCTTTAGCTCCCTGCTTGTTTACAGAAACAGATGTTGTAGAGGATCCTCAAGAAATGCTTCACCACAGAAGCCAAAGGGAGAAACAACAACATGCCTGTTTTTTCTAGGGCAGGATATTGCTGTAGAAGCACCTAAAAAGCCAGAGCTTGATCTGACTGGTATTTCAACCACCAGTGCAGCCTCCTAACCCAGATGCCTTGATCCACCTCCAGCTGAGAGTATAAATATTTCCCTGACAGCTGGCAGTGCCACGCAGCAGAAGGATTCATAAAGTTTACATGAACATCCTGTAAACAATTTGAACATAAAAAGCTCTAACAGCCCAATTGTGCTTCTGATCAAAGGCAAACTTCAATATACAGCACAAATGAAAACTTCACCACTTTGGGACTCATTTCTCCCTTCAGGAAAAGCTGTTTTCCAAGGGTATGTAGGAGGGAGTTAACATAAATGAACCACACAGTCATAGTAAGCACTGCCTGCTCTGCAGCTTCAGATATGTGTATTTAAATTATTGAGAGATAATGGAATTTAATTATGCTGAGAAGTCATGTTACAAAAATTCATGAACAAACCGTGTACTTTGGCTGGGATTAATGGTGCTGAGGTGAAACTCTCAGAGGGTAAGGGGCAGCTCTGTTCCTTCAGTGACACACAGACTACAAGCAGCAATCCCAACTGGAAGGGCCATCCCACAGGGAGCGAGGGAGGGAGAGCAGGAGCTGCAGGTGGGGGATGCTCTCCTCTGCCAGCTCTTCTCCAGCTCATTTATTCAAACACTGACAGCTCCTTTGTCAAGCATCACCAAGGGCCCAGACCCCTGGGTGCTCACCCCCCAGCACAGCCACCTGGGTTCCCAAGGGAGCCATCTCCCTGGGTAATTTAAGCATTACAGGGTGTTCCTGCAGGAGCCAAGGAATGCAGGGCTCTGACTCACAAACAGGGACCACTCACTCAGGAACTCCTGCTTTGGGGACCAAGCTCCACCCCTCCCAAATTCCCAGCCCTGCAGACACACTGAGGGCTGGGGACCTCTGGGAGTGGTGGCAGCATGGAGGTGATGGGGGAACTCCACAGCCCTTTCCATAACTTGGCTCTGACACAAGTCCCAGCCCTGAGGGACCCCAACACCCACTGGCTGCCCCCCACAGCTCATAGGACCCTTCTAGATTCAGTGATGCACCTTTCCATTCAGCTCCAAGGGCAGCCAAATGGAAGCTGAGAGATTTCTCCTCAATGGGGTTTTACCAGCTCTTCTAGAGAGGACTGGGGGGGATTTCACTTGGGTCTGGATTTTTAAATTCTTTGTGTTTCTGAGGGAGGGACTGTTCCACATTACACATCCACACTAATCCATCACTCCTTGAGCCTGAGCACATCTTAAGCTTTGAAGTCCACAACGAAATGACAGAAAGGGGAAAAAATGTATATTATGAGGTGTAAAATGCTTCAGGATTTGTACCTGCTTTGTAAATACATTTCTGCTACTTCAGTTAAGAATAATACTAAAAAAAATTTTTAAAAGGCAAGAAAAACCCAAGCAGTGTGTGCGACACGGGTGGCTGTGGGACACCCAAGAGGAGTGGCCATGGACACAGAGGGCTGGATGCTGTCAGCCTGCCCAGCCCGGCAGCTTGGAAGGTTTCATCATGATTTACCCAATGCAAATCTGACCTTTCTTACGAGTGACTTTTATTGCTTTTGGCAAAAGCCGCCGTGGACAACACAGCGGGGAAGAGCTGGCTTGGAAGCGAACAGCCTGAGCTGCAGAGAGGGAACTTGAACTCGGGATTTATCAAACTGACAGCCCCCGGGCACTCGGAGCTCCCCAGGGCCGGCACTCAGAGCAGGAACAGCCCCCCCAGCCCGGCAGAGAGCCCAGCACCTGCCTGCCAGCAATTACTGACATTATCTCCAAACAGGGGAGCTTTTCTGAGCTTCTTTTTCCTGATATTTTGTAGTCTGAATGCTAATCCCTTTGACAAAACTGTCCCCTATGCTTTTTCCGTTCTCTTTCCCCTTAATCTCTTTCTCCCAGTGGAAAAAAAGAAAAAAAGAGGGTAAGGAAAAAAAAAAAAAGAAAATACCAGCCAGCCTAGTTTGGCCGCACCTGGATTTGCATTGATTCCTCCCTTGTCATTCATGTTACCAACAGGAATTAGCATATGGCTTTAAGGGGAAACTCAGGAGGAGAAAAGAAAGATGCCATTTTGATGGAAATAAGGGGCAAAGGAATAATCTACCATCAACTAAAAAGCTTATTTGTGTATGGTTTCCCAAGCAAAGCTTCGAAAAGCCCATGTTGATTTTAGGCTACACAAAGAAACCCTAATCCTTTCAAGGGAACTAAATCACCAAAGAAAAGTACCTCGGAAGAAAAGGCTCCCTGTCAAGCATGGGTATTCACATCCAAAGGGATGCCACGAATCAAGCTCCGTAAGTAAACAGCAATAAGAATGTGGGAAATGTGTTTGAGTCAAAAAAGAAAACCAAAGGAAGAGGAAGAGGGGCCTACTCTTCATCAGTCACCTCCCGGGGAGGAGAGGAGCCCCTCACCCTGGTTACAGGCCTGCGCCAGGAATGTGGATTCACCCAGCTTCTCCTGCCCTGGCCCAGCCCCAAGAAAGGGCTGTTCAAATGCCAAAGCTTTTTACAGCAAATTAGCAAAATAAAGATGCAGTCACATGTAGTTTGGGGGCCTGGGGTCACTCCAGACACGCAGCTCTTCCCTTCTAATGGCTGTGCCACCTATTCTCAGCCTCTGGAGGGGCCTGGGGAACCTGTAAATGCCATTAATCACAAAGGATAATAAATCAGCTTGCCAAGTGAGATAACCTGGTTAGACCACAGAAGTAATCCAGACTGTACTTCCAGAGGATGCTAATACATGAAAAACAGGACTATGGATCCGTAATGCAATTAAATCCAGGTATAATTCGATATGCAGCAGAAGCCTTCAGAAGCAGCAGCGGATCAGCATGGGAATCCCAAAGGTAACGGGGTCACATTCTGTCCCCAGTTAAACCACCACAGCTTCGTGGAATTAAAACGCACAGAGAAACACTAGAATGACTCACTGGAGCAACAAACCAAACCCGGGGAGAAGCACACAGGGCAAATACTGAGCAAATCCACACCCGGCCAGCAAAACACACCTGAATTTCAAACGAGTCAAATCTGCCTCTTGTAATGCCAAGAGTGTTCCAAACCCCATCTGATAAAACCCTGGTTTACAGCTCACCCTTTTCCAGGCACTTCCCATGTGCTGCCAGAGAAAAGCAGGACACTGGGGTAAAAACCAGATGCCTTTTCAAAGCTTTGAATTATACTTGTTTGTGCAACTCATGCCTGGAGCTGCTCCCTCCACCCTCCTTGCAAAAACACCAACCAGACCAAAAAGGGGAATTACACAGAAAGGATCCCCAAAGCTTTTTAACAAGGGTGCTCCAGGCCCAGCTCCACACGGCAGCTCACGGGCGCTGATTTAGGGCAAGCTTTCCCTTAATGTGCTGTTATATCATTAGCAGCTCTGTCTTTGGATTGCTGTTTGGAAGAAATTAATGGGATACTGAATATTTAAATGTGGCCCTCTCTATCATTTATTAACTCTACAGAAAGCACACAGCACAGTAAGCCATGGTTTATGACTATTATCCTGTGAATACTAAACGTTGGCTGGTTATTACTGTCAGCAGTGCAAATTGGCTATTCATAATTCCACGTCTATCATGGAGCTGATGAGTAACAATCAAGTTAAAACATTTTGAAAACTCTTACAGTTATTTAAATGAGCTTAAATTAAAGCCATTTGTAAAATAAACTATTCCCTAATATTGTTATTTAAATTAATTCTGACCTGGCAGGCAATGCATTATTTAAAGCCTATATTTTATATTAAGCAAAGCAATTACCAAGCATACAGAACACGTCTGAAACCCAGAGAAACATAAAAAGCACTAACAAGCTGATTGCGACATTTCTGCAAGACAAGTTACATTTCATCTCCCATTGAAACTGCCATGAAAAGAAACGTTTGGGGAAAAAAGAAAAATAAATCTATTTGGGATGTGAATTGCAGCCTTACCTTTATTTGTGACAGCGTTGAACAGTTTCTCAGAGCTGGCATCAGATGCCTGAAAGACCAATAAAAAAGAAGAAAAAAAGAAGTTACATTTTCTAGCAGTGATAGATTTCCAAAGGCATGGTGTATTTATGCACAGGCAGAGGTGTGTATATTTTAGGGAAACAAATCAGGAGACAAAACCAGGGTGCTGGAAACGGCGGCTCCGGAGCCCGTGTCCATGAGGTGGTGCTGTTTGGCTGTGCTTCGCCGCCCTGCAGTGCAGATATTTCTTTGGAAAGATTCTATTTCATAAAGAAATGGGGTTTTTCTTCAACATTAGCTGCACAGACACTGTATCATTGTACTGCCATTATCCGATACATTCCCACATTGATTCTGCGATGCAGAAGAGTCACGATTTCGAACCAGACAGCCCAGTCTCAGGAATTTCCAGAGCTGCAGATTTCTTAATTAATTTTTAAAGTATTTTTGGGATCCCTGCTGTGTGAACATTTGATTTTTACCACCTTCAAAGCAGCGTTGATAACTTAGGTTAGTAATTTCATAAACTGCTGTTGCAAACTCTTTGAAAAATAAAGAGCGTGTCAGTATTTAGGATCAGTGCGTATTTCCATGTCAGCTTTGCCTTCCTCAGAATAACTGATTCTTGACACCTCGCTGTGTAAACTAATAAACCTTTTATTTTTCATCAAACCACCTTCATCCAGGGAGGTTTTTCCCCTTAATATTGTGTTAGCAGCTTGTCTATTCCTGCTGTTTCTATGCCAGGGTGCCAACTCAGCTCTCCACCCGTATAAAAAGCTTTTTCAGTTTCACACAAAACCATTGATCTCCCCCTCTCAGAAATGCCAACGGCACAAAACCAGGCAGGGAAGAAACACTGAAAATGTTCATTTTGCAAACATCCCGAGCCCAAAAGCACCAAGCACTCAGTTTCTGCCAGCTGTGTGCTGCTGTGTTTGGGCACACACACACGCAAAACACACAGAGGCAGCTACAGCTCAAACTTCTCCCACCTCTGCACCCGCAAAAAGCACAGAGCTGTTCAATTCCGAGCCCAGCCCTGCTGAGAAACAGGCTGCTCTTGGAAAATACAGGGAAAACGTGCTCAGGAGCAGAACACTGCAAATGGGGTTAAAATGTAACACTTGAGAAAGATTATGATTTTTCCCTAAAAACTGTTTTCTTGCTGGATTCAGGAACAATAATTGAAAACACTGGAAAGCGGGCTGTGGGGTTTTTTTGTTAAAGGGAAGGAATTTCTCAATTCAAAACCAGATAAAAATCACCAGACAATCAACATTTATGTTTGCTATCTCGACTGCACTAAAAACTTGGATGTGAAACTCCCGATAAATGAGTATACATGGCTCAGATCATGCATCACAGTGTAGGAATACACTGAAAAAAATTGTTTGCCCTCAAGTTAGTGACAGACAAGATTTCTATGATTAATTCTTAAAAATAGCTTTATTCTTTTTCAGACTTCTAGACAAATTTTACAAGATTACTGCTGGCTTATTTGAAAGCCGAGCTGGTGCAATTTCGCCTCAACCAAATACCTTGTAAACACTGGATTTATTACCCAATGATGGATTTATTATGCAGTGACGACTTTCTCTAAATTAATGAAAATATGTGAATAATGCACAAATTGAAGAGATCAAGAGGGCCATGTGCTTTAAAGAGCAGCCCAATGTTAGTCCAACAAGAGGCTCAATGCTTTCCTACCCTTGCCAATCAGCCTGTTTAAAAATAATCTTTCCCAGTGAATTTCAGCTGTTGTTGTCTTCTCAAATGCAGCTTTTCTCTGAAGTCAAAACTCTCTGAACCAGCCCTTCTTTTTAGAAAGAAAATCCAATATTAAAAACCAAATGAACTTCTTACAGTTTTAGCTATTACTTTATTTTACTGTTTCAAAACAAAACAGCACAGGGAAGCTCCATGTTTCCTATTCGCTTGATTTTCCCAAGCACTACAAAGAGGAAAACATCTTTTTAAGAAGTTTACTCTACTGCCAAGCATAAACCAGGAGATTGCACCTGAAAAACCATGGCTTCAGAAACAATCTTTTCCTGTGCCATCGCACACCCCAGTCACAAACAGTGCTGTGACACCTGGAAGTGGCACACCTCGAACAAAACGCAGCCTGCCCGAGGATTGCTCTGGAGCAACCTGGCAGATGATTATCTATGTAACATACATCTAAAAAAGGAATTATTTTACAAAGACAAAGCTTGTCCAAGAGTGAAGCTAATTTTGCATTACTGACCACACACAACTAAATGGAAGAGCAACTTGAAATAACCACACCGCCTGCGTTACCGTGAAAATAACCCTAACACTGGCTAGAACGGTGAGATGAACTTGGCCCGCCTGTTTCCTTACTTAAAAATTGGGTTTTAAATACAAAATAGCAAACAGGGTGATGTGCCGGTGATACAGAGGCGAACACAAGCTCTGCCAGCAGACATGCAGTGTATCAATTTCCATGCAACTGTTATTTTTCCAGTTAGGCAGTCACATCACGCAACAACACTAAAGGAACAAAAAACCCAACTGATTCAAAAACCCGCAACAACTCAGCACTACCCCAGGAGGATGAAATTCGGTGCCTGTGCAGTGCTGACTATACCCTGCTCTGTACTGACAGGAATCGGCGCAGACAACAAAGTGCCTTTATGTGCACGGTGGATGCGATGTGGCCGAACCTGATGCTCCAGCGGCGGAGAGGAGCTCGGCTCTCCCTTCCCTTCCACCAGCCAACTGCAATTCTTTCTCCGCTCCCCTTTATCCCCCTCTGCCCAGGTCTCACTTGAGCAGTTGATGAGCACTGTCTGCTGGCACCGTGGCATTTGGGGACAGCACCAGGTTATCCGAGGTGCTCTGCCCGAGGAGCTCCCTGGGTTTCTCTTGCACAGAGCCGGAGCTGGTGACATACAGTTCCCTTCCTCGCACTTTGACCGTTTTCCCTTACAAATCCCCTTGTTACCAAGCGCAGCTTAATCCTTTTCACCGCGAAATGAAACAAGTCAGCAATCCCCGGGCTTAAAGAAAGAAAAAAAAACCAAACCAAACAAACCACACAGAAAAAAAAAATGACCCAAAGAGTATTTTTCCCTCACCAAGGAATGTGCTGCCGTTCGAGGGGATGTATGACTAAAATATTTCCTGTCCAGACAGCGCAGCCTGACTCAGTGTTGGCACGGCCCGGCCCCGCCGCGGCACTTGCACCGGCCCCGCACCTGCCCGCGGAACCAGCGCGGCCCCTTCGTCCCGGGCTGCCCGGGCCC
>WBNO01027183.1:395009-469972 GCA_013400575.1 Peucedramus taeniatus | reverse complement strand
CGGGAGCCGCGCTCCCTCCGCCAGCGGCCGGCCCGGGGCAGCCTGCGGAGCTGCGCGGAGCTTCCGGCAGCAGCTCCTCGGTGCGGTGCGAGGGACCCGCGGAGCCGGACAGTCCCCCCTGCCCCGGGATGGCCGCACACGTATACGAGCATCGGTCGCGAAAGCTCCACGAACATCACTCTCTAGAGCTCCGCGGGACGAAAACACGATCGAAAACATCGTATCGCATTTAGCAGTTTTTTTGGTTTTAACGGAAATTTAATTTTCTGTTTCTTTTTTTTTAATTTTCATTAAAGCAGGAAAAAACAATGTCTCCAGCTGCAGGCAAAGTGGCCTGCCGGGGACCCCGGCTGATCGCCGAGCTGTGGTTTCTCTCTGAGCCCCCGTGCAAAGACTCGCCTGACTACTTCCAGCACTGAACATTATTGTCAACGGGCAGTGGATTTCCCACTCGCTGTAGGTTTTCCTTAAGTGCAGCGCTCCATTAGTAATGGCCACCGCGAAAAATAAACGCACAGATACGTGATGATACAAATGATTATTCACTGAAGCACAGCACTCAGAGCCAAATTATGTTTCCTGGGAAGATGGGAGGCAGTTATGCACATTGGCACAGTAGCTGCACACGGTGAGATGTTTCCTGGGAAAGGGATAGGTGCTAAGAGCGGATTTACGGGCTTGCAAGACCATGCCCAGGGAGTGTTTTCAAGATTTCAAACCTGGAAATGAGTTTCAATCCCATACCGGGCTAGGAGTGCTAATGGAATTAAACTCCCGTGGTTTCCACTTGAATTTGAGCTAAATCCTCAGAAACAAGGTTGACAAGTCCTATTCACTCCAACTCCTGTGGCAGAGCTCAGCCTGGAGGAGGTGATTCTCCTAAGGAAAAGATGAGAACTACCTCTACCAGCCAGAAAACGAGTGCAGAGCAATAGCTGTGTGTGCCTGCTCAGCCTTACCTGAGCTGGGATTATAGTTATGTGCCCAAAATCCAATAGCAGTTTGGAAAGATCCACAGATGTCCTGGCTCAGCTCCAAGCTCACCTCGGCACATGGGGTGACGAGGGACTGCCCCTCTCCTGGCCCAGGGCACTGAGTGGCTCTGAGCTCTCCCCCAGGAGGGACGGGGTGCAGGGGGCTGCAGTGACTCTGGGGCCCTGAGCAAATCCCACAGCATGGGAGGGGAAGGGGGAATCATGATCTGACTGTCCACACAAGCATAAGTGAGGGGAAGGAGGAATCATGACTGTCCACACAAGCACAAGTGCCATAATTACGAAAGAACGCCTACCAGTTACCCATGTAGAACTACACTATTTCATGCAAATATCTCCCCTTCATTCCCCATTCCATCACCATATGATCCATTTAAGAATCCAATTAAGATTCCCCCTTCAGTGGCTTCTCCAAGATTCTTATCTGAGGTGCAGTCCCACTGACTGTGGTGGTTTCTGCTGGTACAGTGGGGTGGGAAGATGTACAAAGAACAATAATGCTACACAGGAGATGAACACACCCAGCACAGCTCCAGAGTCAGACTGTAGCTGCAGACACCACAGTGCTTTTGTGCCATGTCTGATCCAGGGTGGGAATGCTTTGGTGAAACTGGGACAAGTGGTCTCCACTTAAAGAATTGTGGCCAACCTCAGATCCTGGTATGGCAATGGAAATGAGTTCTCCAGGACTGTCCAGCTGAGTAGGTTATCACCACATTTCCACACCATAACTGAGCATAGATTTTGGCTTTTAAACTTTCACAGGTTTTTGCATCTAATAAATATGTATTTGCATCTAATAAATATATACTGCAAAAATAATCCTGTGCTATCAGAGAGGTGGTTTTCATCTCCTCTTAGAAACCCAACAGAAATGGCTTCAGGTCTAGTCTCTGGAATCAAGAATGAGCAGTGGCCAAAAGCCATTGCAGCCCATTGGCCAGGGATATTGCTTGAGTGCAGATTCCACTCCCCACCAAAAATAAATTGATAAAGGCAATCAGCTGGAAGAGTGTTCTCTGTACAATCAGCACTTGGGGACTCCATGGACTGATGGTGAGAGTTAGGGTTAGGGGTACCTAACGAGGTACCTGAACGAGGAATTAAATGCACAGTACCAAGGTGTGGCAGCTCATGTATTCTATAAGCACCTTGGTCAAGACTTTCCACATCCTGACATGGTAAGAACGGATCTAATTAAAGCCTAGGTTCCTCACAAGACTTTAATTTGATACATTGAGCCTGGATTAAACAACAGGCTTGTCTGTACTGGATTTTTCCAATGTTAGCCACATGCCACACCTGAAATCACAGCACACACAGAATCAGAAATGCATTTACCTGCTCATCTCCCTGGGGCTGTGAGGGCTTATTGGCAGGGCTCTGGGCCTCATTATGTTCATTATTCGCACCTTAGAGACAAATTCAGGACCTCTGTTTTCCTGCTACAAAATTACACATGGACAAAATGCATTGTGCAATTCTGAACGAGAAATTTGGAGTTCAGAAATTCACTCAAAGCCAAATTAAATCAAAGGGACCCCTCCTCAATTCTGAATGAGAATTTTGGAGTTCAGAAATTCACTCAAAGCCAAATTAAATCAAAGGGACCCCTCCTCAATTCTGAATGAGAAATTTGGAGTTCAGAAATTCACTCAAAGCCAAATTAAATCAAAGGGACCCCTCCTCCCTGCAGTGATTTGAATGCCTTTGGATCGAGCTTCCCCCCTCTCCTGACAATACTTTCCTGTGCTTTAGGTTATGCCTGGATAGGTTTTTGAAACCTTCTGTCTCTTATCTATGTGGGACCTTGCCAGGATTTTTTTCATCTGTCTGTGGTCTCTGTCAGCGTTGACATTTGTTTCTGCCACAACAACAGCCAAATGAAGTGCACTGAACTTGGATCAAAAGTAATTTCAAGATCTTGCACTCTCTGGAAGAGGTTTTCAGATCCAAGTATTTTATTAAAATGACCTAAAGCTGCCCAGACAGCAGGCAGGGAAGCAGACATTCGTTTCCAAGTCATAGAGTAATTCCAAAGAAGAATTATCCATCTCTGGCACAAGAAGCAAACGAATATTGAAATTACAGCAGATTATATTGGATTAAATTATTTATGGCAAAACTCACCTCACCTGGAAGGTTCTGCAGCTTTTTTCCTGGCAACATGAAAAGTGGATATTCCAATTCTTTGGTATTCTGTCAAAGCCTGGAAACATTTATGTTTCCATTAAGTTGCTAACCTTCCCAGAAGACACCATGGTATCTGACTTTGGAGCGTGGTTACAGTGCCTTATAAAGCCCTCCATGATGCTTTGAAAACATACAAGATTTTGCTTATTACTGGTTAAGAGATGCAGGATCCTTTCCCCAAGAAAAGAATTTATGGAGCTATTGGCAGAGTTTTATGGCTGTGAACAGCAAGCCACGGCACCATGTCCCACGCAGAAGGTGCTTAAACTCCAGCACTGAGAGAGGTGCAGGAGAAGGACCTGTTCTCAGAACAGCCTTGTTGTTCTCCTCAACAACAGCAAAATCACCACTGGTGTGGCCGTAAAAAGGTCATGAGAGATGCCAGGAAAAAGGAACTGGTGGTGAGAGCAGGTTCTGCTGGATCTGGGGGAAGTCTGGGAGCAGCCTGGCCCCGGGGCGAGCACCAACACATCACATGACAGCGATGCTCCCTCAGTGTCCCCTCCAGCAGGGACAGGGCACTGGGGAGAGGGGGACACAATCAGCAAATGTCCCTTTCTGAGGGAACAGAGCTCTGGATGTAGAACATCCCTGGGTAAATCCCCGTGTAAGTAATGATTTTCATTTGACAAAGCAGAAAACTTCTGCAGAAACATATTAATGACAGTGCAACTTTTTTATTATTTTTATTTTTCTGCAGCATTTGCAAAACTAAACCCCTTTGTAATCCCTTCTTTTATGCAGAACAGATTGCAGTTTTAAGCAGAGGCCCATAAACTGCAGGTTCAAAGAAACCTGAAACTGAATTAGCATAAAAGCTGGAATTCTCATTTAGAGGAACAGCAAGGCAACCACTCTGCAGGCAGTTTTATGATTAGGGTTTCAAATGGAAACAAAGATAAAAACTGGGGCTCGGGGAACAATAGTGCTGCTCTCTCTTCCCTATCCTTACAGCTTGGCCCTATAAAATACTAAGTGGTCTCCACTGCTTCCGAGGACAGAATTTAGCCCAGATTTGCACACCTGGGGAGGGTGGATAATTTTCTGAACCCAGGCACTGTACCAAAGACAAATCCTAACTGTCCTATGTGTGTGAAGCCATTTCTCCCCCAGGCTTCTCCAAACAATGTGAAATCCTTCAGATGAACACCACAGCCATCTTTCCTTCCCTTCAACCACCACGAAGAGTGAGAACCCCGGCTGTAACCTTTCCATCAGAAAATGCCTGCATTTTATCTGTTCCTCTAAAACCCTTCCTGGGGTTTGAATTCCGAGTTACTAAAGAGACCACAGAGCATGGGTTGGCTGGATGTAGCTCCTGGAGACCTCGCTGGGCTCTGAGCTGCTATCCACCCTGCAGTCTAACCAGGAACATAAGATCCTATTGCTGGGTAAGAGGATAAAATATAAATTCTTCCCCATCCACCAGCACTTCTGTTGTGCACTTCATAAATGCACCACTTTCAAGCTGTGGCCATTATCCTCCCCTAATTTCTGCCTGCTAGCATGTTCTGCAACTGAAGAAGTATTTAAAATTAATTTGTCTGTCAATATCTGGGTACTGAATCACCTAATAAGAGAAATATTTTTCATTCTCTTCTTCTCAGTCAGAAGAAAAGACTTTCTTATCACCAAATAAAGCATCCATTATTGTGTGCTGTAATCCCATTCTGTCGTCCAGGTCATTTTTAGTCTTGAAAATGCTGAATCAGCACCATAAACCAATCAAGTAATTTCTTTCATTTTCTAACATTCAAGCAAAATAATGAAAATTACATCTCATTTGATGAGAAGAATATATGACAGAAATCTCCTCTTCCAAGGATAATTTTCAAAGAGGTATGCCAAGGCAAGAAATACTGTTGCAAAAACATAGCTAATGTAGGGGCTCTTCTGCTGAACAGATAAATTCCATTTTTGACTGTCAGCTCGTATTTAGAAAGTAGACTGTGAACAATAAATCTGTACCTTTAGCCAGCTTCTAAACCATGCAAAGACATTAACTTGGCAAAAGAATGACCATTACTTTGATGAATGAAACATTCACCTAAAATATTCATGTACAAGATGATAATATCCAATTGATAACCAAAAAACACCCACCCCACTGCAGATTTAAATAACTGAGATGCATATGAGAGAAACCGAATCACATACATAAGAGGAGTTATTATGGCACTGTTAGAAGAACCAACAAATGAAAAAAAAGGCTTGATAAATATTTTCCATAACAAAACACAATTGGTTTCAGTGGGATACAGCTCTGTTTCTCATTAGTTATCCTTCACTTGTCAGACAAGTTCCATATTTCACCGAAACCCGCTGAGTATTCTTTCTAGTTTGCTGGGGAAAGTGGCTATACATTTAGCACGTTCCCTTTATGCTGTGTGTTTTCACAGGTCTTTCTTTAAAACACACTGTACATGCTTTTGCTTCTTTCCCCCAGGATAGTGGGTTTCGACATCCAAGAGGAGTTTAAAAGCAGGTAACAAGTCATCACTTTTGAAGCTGCAGAGCAGCTGAAGAGGTGCAATAGCCCCAGCAGCCATTATCAGTGCCTGCCAGGGTGCCACGCTATCAAGTTATATGATAAAGCACTCAGCTGACACCAGAAAAATAATCATTCTCTCTCTCCTGCACCACCCCCTTTTTCACAAGGAGGCTTTTTACACTCATTAAATGCAACCTTATCTCTGAAAGACTGCAATCCTCAGCAAATGACAAGTGTGCCTAATCTCATTTTCTGACAAGCGATTCTGACAGCACCTTCCTTTTGATTTCTAAGACACGTAGCTAGACATATATTAATCTGTCAGTCATCGCCCCTAGGAAGGATGGAAAAAAAGGAGAGACAGAGATGAACATTTGTGAATGTGAAGGGAACAAGGCAAGAAAGGACTAAGGGTCCTTTTCTGGCTATTTTAAGCAACTCAGCTATGTTTCTCCACTCCTCCCACCCAAACATGGGACCTGAGTCACTCCTGTGCAGCAGAGCCCTCAACCAACCTGTCTGCAGAGGTTGCTAATATGCATTTTATTTCAGGTATGAGTGTGTCCTAGCAGCTGTGGACCAGCAGCCAGCTGTGGGTGTATTTTCAGGTTTCCCCTGGTGTTGAAGGCAGTTGGGCTTTCATTTAATTTCTCTGTGCCTCAACTTTCAGCACTGCATAAAACCCAAGTGTTATTGTCGCCATGGCACATATTTTAGTTATAGACATGGGACTTCCCAATGCTGGTACTATAAAATGTTAAGCCTTAATTCTAAATTTACAGTTTAGGAAGTGTTCTGCAATAACACTTTTTTTGCAGCAAGAAATGCTTTGTCATTGCAGGCAGTGAAGCCCTGCTTGACTTTGGTCACTGGCCCGGCTGGCACATGTTGGCAAAGACAGGTGGGATAAAAGCATCAAGACTGAAAGCATCAAATTGGTGTGAGATCTTAACAACTTTGTACGAATGCTCAAAGTGCTGTGAAATGAAAGCATTTCGTACAACCTCACAGCCTGGCAAGGTGCAAACTGGAGAAGCTGAGCAACACCAACTCCAGGTGCATGTGGAGGCCAGGAAAAGGTAGGATTTCCAAGAACTCCTGGATAGAATGTGAGAAGATGCATTTAAAACCTTAGGGCATTATGGGGTCCTGATAGTGAGTGTGAACTGGGGCAGATTCATGGGGATTTGCCATTCAGGAAGTGTGCAAAATACAGAGCCTTTGTGCAGGATGTAGGATGTGCTAAGGGGAATGGCTTTACTGGAAGAGGGTAGATTTAGGCAGGAAATTAAGAAGAAATTCTTCCCTGTGAAGGTGGTGAGGGGCTGAATGGATGGCCCAGAGCAGCTGTGGCTGCCCCTGGATCCCTGGCAGTGCCCAAGGCCAGGCTGGACATTGGGGCTGGGAGCAGCCTGGGACAGTGGGAGGTGTCCCTGCCATGGCAGGGGTGGCACTGCATGGGCTTTGGGGTCCCTTCCAACCTGGACCATTCTGGGATTCTCTGATACACATTGGTGAGCACAGAGCTATGAGATGGAAAGAGGCAGACCTCCAGGTAGGTATAAACGTGCAAATAAATGAGATTCTGCAAATGGGACCCAAAGGAAGAAAGCGATTAAGTGAGGTGGGAGGCAGTGTTCTTTATCTCACACAGACCTATTAGTTCTGCTCCTCATAAACCTGCCTTCTCCCTCTTAGCACGTGAGTCATATTCATATTTCTACCCACCAAATGCTAAACTAGAGTAAATTATACAGATTTACCATCATTTGCTCCCTGACCTGCCTGCACTAGCAGAGAGCCTTCCCAGCTGGCAGCACATCCTCCTGCCTGGGGACATCCCAATGCCACAGCTCCAGCCTGGTCCAGATAGGATCCCTCAGCTGAGAGCTCCTCTCTGCCTCCCTTCCCTTCCTCTGTGTTATATTAACAGGAGAAACTTTATTGTTCATAATGGGATAAGAAAAAAAAAATGAAAGCAAAGTACAAAGGGGCTCCAATGCAATGCTTTAAAGCAATGCCATTTTCATAGTAATATAGTCATTAAGTACTTGTTTGATGGTGCAAAAAAGTAGGGCAAGATCTTTGCTAATACATTTAATTAATCAATACCTGCACTAGAAGATGGGAACAATTAAAGTTTTTCTCCTCCCTCAGACAAAGCAGCAGAAAGCTTGTGATCTACTTAAGAAGCTCGTTACTCAATGGGAAGATGAAAAGACTTTAGTTTTACTTAAGAGCTGAAATCATGTTAATACTCGAGTGTTTAGGATCTGCCTCTCAAAAAGGCAGTAAATGAGCAGTGGCAGGAAAGCTGCCTGCTGTCACCGAGTCCCCAGCCTCGTGTTTCCACCCTGATGTCATCATAACGGGGAAAATCACAAATATATGCTGGAGTTCATTGAGCCTGAAATTAACACCAGGGATATTTCCTTGCAGAACACTTTGATAGCTGGGTCTGCTAGAAACACTCATCTGCTGCTGATGGGCCTTAGAAGGGAAAATGGAAAGCTGACCCTGCACAGTTTAGATTTCTGTTGGGTTTTTATTAAAAAAAGAATTTTCTGGTTGCATCTCAGCTTCGGGATGCAGAAAAGAAGGTGTAGGAAAGAAAAGTGAACTCCTCTGGGGAAAAGTGATGGGAGGAACCTGGGCAGTTCCCTGTGCAAACCTCTGGCTCAGGGAAGGAGAGACTTCTCATTTCACAAGGGCTGTTGATATGGGCATCAAGGAAGAGAAAATTGCCTAAAATCAGCCCAAAATGCAGCTGTCCTCGGGGTACCCCAGCTCTGCCCCTGCAGCCTCAGGGGCCATTATCACCTGAGGGATATTTCTATTCCACCTCTCAGGAAATACACCTTGGCCATCATCCTGAGGGTCCACGGGCTCCTGGTGTTGGCACATCTCCCTTGCACTGACTCACTCCACTGCTTGAAAAAGCTTTTGATAGGGGTCTCATGGCACGAGGAACAGCATAGGCAGAGGGGAGAAGAGGGTCCCTGCAACCCAAGAGGCAGGACCATCAACAGGAGACAGAGGGTATGGTTGCTTCCCACTCCCCAGAGGTGGAACATCAATCAAGACCAGTGCAGGTAGTGCCAAAAACTAAAGGCGACCCTGTTTCCTCCACTGTTTGACCCCCTGGTGAGAGCAGAACCCCATCCAGGACCTCACAGCTTCCTGCTGTGGAACCCAAGGGTCCATCACACACAGGTGCTGACCTTACAGCACGAGGGAAAGCACAGGCACAGTGTTGTGTTGAAAACAAATTATTTCTTCATATAATCATTAGCAGGAAAATAAATGCAAATGACCTTATAATTTGTATCATGAGAACTATCGAGCTAATGCTGTGGCTAAAGGAGAAAATCCCTCCCTGGTCATCACTGGAGATGTCTCAGGCCATAGAGCAAATTGCCTGCCTAGCTGCACTTAGTATTAAGCCCACCAGGCACTTTTCTGTTTCTAATCCCCTTGTAAGAATGATGCAAGAGCCTCACTAACACTTACAATGAGGCTCCCAATTCTTCAGTTCATCCTCACCTTGGATTGCAGGAGTCTGCACTCAAAGCTCTGTGCAAGGCCACCACACTCACAACTAAAAAGGCAACAATACAATAAGCAGATCAATTCTGCCTTAGTCCAACCTTCACAAATCCAAATCTCTCCAAAAATCCTGGTCAAAAGTCCTCGGAAAATAAAATCCTTCTGGCACAATTTTCAGCAAGAAACAATTTTCAGCAGCTCGCCAAACGCTATTTTTCTTTCATTTAAGATTCTAACAAAACCTAACTTCTTTGTCTCTCAGGCTTCCTTGATCTCCTTCACTTTTAGCTGTCACATAAAGTCAATTGGCTGCACCTCTCTGCTTGATAAAGACAAGCCAACTGGTCTGATATATCTTTAATGAGGAGGTAGGTAAGACACAGTCCAACAAGGTGCTGAACACTTTGACCCTAAGCTAGCAAAGCACTTAAATATCTGCTTAACTTTTAACAAAAATAAGTCCTTTTGAAGCTAATGGGGCTGCTCTGGCATTCAGACTTCAGGACCATTGTATAAATTTGGCTGGATAAGGGACAAAGCCTTTGCAAGGATCAGTTACTGAGAGAGCAAAACCAGCCAGAAACCCACAGGTAACCTGGTGAAAGCCAGTACAGCCAAGTCACAGGTAAATTGGGGAGTCTCTCTATCAGTAATTAACGTCTCAGCCGTGTAATTACAGTTGCACATAACCCTCTGTTGTTGTTACTGTGTTAGCAGGAGCAGGCAGGGTTATTCCTGTTCTAAGGTAACGTTCCATCAATGGGATGGAACACCTGCAGGATCTGCAGGGATGAAGGCTTGGCCTTTGCTTCAAAATCAGTGTTCAACCCCACAAGAAGGAAGGGACAAATACAAAATAAACAAATCCAAATGAATGATGGGGAGGTCATGAAGAGGAAGCTGAAAGAGTAAAAATAATACCAAAGCTGAGCTATTGTTGCTGAGGTTCAGTTAATCAACTGATCTATATCCAGCCTGGATTATTCCAGGTATTACTGGAGGAGGTGTGCTTTGAGAATCTAATAAAATACACGAGAGCTGTGATAAAACTTTAACCTGCTTTGATAATACAGTGACGTTCTACTCCACACAAACCTGTAAGAAAGGCTGCCAGATCTCATCACCATTAGTTATTAATCTATTTGTTCCTGTAAAATTTTCTCATTTCCCCCTCCTTTTCCAGGAGTTTACTTTTTCTAAAGTGGAACTGATTTAAGATAGGAAAAAAGCTGCAGCATATCAAAAAGTGAATGGGAAAAAAGATAAGGAGATAATGTTTAACTGGGAAGGAAGAGTTATTTTAGAAATATTTTATATCATTTAAAAAGCACTGAGTACTATTTTATGCCTCTTCCTGAGGAATAAAAGTCATAGTTATGAGTCCAGGTGTACATATTTCAATAGAAAAGTGAGACTGCAACAGATACATAAAAATCTCTTTAAAAAGTAGCTCAAATAGATTCTTCATGGGTAAAACACTGGCAACCTGAATTTTAGTATCATTCTCAGCATTTCAGTGGAGCATTTTGTTCATCTCTAAAGTGCTACAGAAAACAGAGTATAGATCATTCCTACTCAGCCCTGTGTCATCTCAGCTGCAGCAGCTGCCCTGGGGCTGCACCGTCCATCACTGGGGCTGGGACACGGGGCTGGGCAGCTTAGTGCTTCCAGCTCTGTCAAATTTATAGAATGTGCCTCATGCTTGGGGTTATGGCCATTTATTTTGGGAATTTTAGCTGATCTGTAACTCGCTGCTGTGCGAACAATAAAAAATAAGATGTTCACCATTCCAGGTTCTGTCTACACAATATTACATAATATGAGAATTAAGTATTTTTCCTCAGCAGCATGTTGCAATATTATGGTGTGAGCCTCTTTGTATCACCCAGGACACAGACAGAGAAGAAGGTTATAAAAAGCTGCCTGAGCTGGTTTTATTTTAAGAGGCCTTCAGACCAAAGGCCTGGTCTCCGCCTTGGGCCTGGCAGGGAGGCTCTGAGAAGTCACCGGGGCTCCCTATTAAAATACTGTTAGCACAGACAAGAGTTTTGGTCTTCTTTTTAGTTCAAACGTCGTCTGGGAGAGACAAAGAAACAAAGTGCTTGGGTCAGTGGAAATTTCTGACAAAGACTTTTCTTCCTGGCACACACAGGGACAGCCCCACCAACTGTGTGGGGTTTGTCCCCCCCGAGTGACAAGGCAAAGGTCCTGATTAAAGGCCCTCGGAGCGGGGACACAAAAGATGGCCCAGGACTTCAAAGCCAGCACACTGCTGGCCAGCGGGGAGGTCCCTTTCTTCCCCTCTCTCTCCTTTTAACTTCAGCTCCTGCTGGCTGTGGAGGAGCTTCTAATTGCATTTCACAGGGCCTGAACAAAACGTGGTCTTGTCTTCCACACAGCAGCGACCCCAGAGGATGTGGAGATGATGTGAGGCTTCAGAGCAGGAACAAAAAGAGATTCATCATGTCAGCAGGCCGTGCAGAGGCATTGCTGAGGCTTCTGCAAGATCATTTGCATGTTGCCACGTTTCTAGAGGTGAGCTGGCAGTGGTGGGTTTTCACAGAAGTGGTGTGGCCGGCCCCCTCCTCACAGCTTTGAACGTGGGGCATCTGCAAACCCAGGATTTGGGCCAGGGTTTGACCTGATCTGCAGCACCAGTGGAAAGCCAGACACAGCTGAAGGTGGCTGCTGTGAACAGCAGAGCAGAGATCTCCTTTGGGCTGGAGAGGAAGAACCTCTGCCCACTGAGCCAGGTCTGCAGGTGGAGACTTTCTTTGGCAAGTTGGGATCTTGACCAAATGGTACCCAGGCTGATTTAAACAACCTAATTAAAATTCTTCCACTGAGTCTAGAGCTATGGAAGAGAAGGTTTGGCTGAAACCAAATAGATTAGTTGGAAGTACAGGAAAGTGGTTTCAGGGGATGTGGGATGAGAAGAAAGCCTCAGGCCAGGTATTCCACAGGAAATGCCAGATCAGCCAGAGATGGGGCATGATTTAAATCAAGCACAGAAGTACACTGGAACTCAGCACTTGGCCACCTTACCTTCCAAAAACCCTAAAGACCAAAAAAGGTCTGGACTAGTAGAGATGAACAAAACACCATCTCATCCCAAAATAACACAAGTCAACAAAGTGCCATCCCTTTAATGTCTGATAGTCCCTCTTTTCCGCTTCCCTAATTAGATTGGCTTCCTTATTCTTTTCCTTTTGCATTCAAATTTCAAACTGCAGTGAATTTTCCACATTACAGGATGAACCATATATCTATTTTCCCACATTGCACAGCACTAGATCCAGCACAATACATCCAAATCCCAAGAAGTGGAGTTTATCCCATGTTCCCTGTGCTGATGCCAGTGGAAGCTGGTGCTGCTGAGCCCAAGCTTTCTCCATGGATGCTCAGGAAGAGAATTAGACCTGGAATGAGGTTAGTTAGTCACTGCTGATTCATCACGCGTTTGAGATTTGGATTAACAAACCATTCATCCCCCAGTCCTTGTGTGCAGGCCCCTGCTTCCAACAGGAGTAGGGGTTTTTTATTTATTTACTAACTGACAATAGTGCAAAGCCTCATATTCACGTCCAAATTATAATAAATGCATTATAAATGAGTAAGTAGGAAACAGTAAGGAAATGATGTTTTACTTTTAAATGCTAATTATGGAGCCCTGGTGCAGTTAATGTGTAGGGTGTTCTGTCAATTTTTAATGTTTATGCCAAGTGTAGTCTTCAATTTAACATGAGCTTTTAATCCTTTGAGTACTAAATTGCCTTTTAATGCTTGCAGCACAACATTGTGTTTGCACAAAGTCAAGACTGAAAAATGAATTTACTACAAGATATGTGCATGTATGAAGGGGGGAGGAAGTACAAAGGACAAGATTTTTTTCTTAATGATGTTGTTGGAACTGTACAAGAGGAAGGAACTGCTTTCAGGATGTACCTGGCAATTCTTTGCAGTGGCAAGAGGCTGCTGCTGATTTAGTATCTCAGTCGAAGGATTTTCAGAGAGCTCTTTCAGGTTCCAACAATTTATCCAACAACTACACCAAAAACTTATGGTTTGCACCCATAAAGCAAACTTGGAGGAAAACATGATGGAAGGAATTACCATAGAGAGGAACCTGCATAGTCAGTAAGACAAAGTATCTATGAAGAGAGGGAGGTTTTCAGGTGACAGAATTGTAAAGAGTAAGGTTGTTCTG
Source organism: Peucedramus taeniatus (assembly GCA_013400575.1). Taxonomy (NCBI): domain Eukaryota; kingdom Metazoa; phylum Chordata; class Aves; order Passeriformes; family Fringillidae; genus Peucedramus; species Peucedramus taeniatus. Next base: position 456,540 of record WBNO01027183.1, on the reverse strand, counting down.
GCAAAGATAAATTTCATGGTAGTTTTCTGGGTTGGCTGGTTTGGTTTTGCCTTTTCAGCCAATGTGAGGTAACAGGCCCCAGGTAGTTCCCAGCTCTCAGGGTGCTCCAGTCAGCAGCATGGCTATAGCACAACCCCTGGGCTGAAGATGCTCATCCCAGCCCAACGCAGCTTCCCCTTCCCACTCTGCCCCAGAAACCTCAGCAGAACTAGACTCAGGGAAATGGCTCAGGAGCCACTCTGGGGAGGGCCCATCCTCACAGACAACAGGACAGCTACAGCCCTGCACACTCCCAGGGTGGCCTTGCCTGGGACCCTGTCCTTGCCTGCTCCCACAGGAGCTCCTCTGGGATTTGGCCAACTGGACACAGCCCAGCCCCACCTGCCCCAGCACTGCCCCTCCCTGCATGTCGGGGAGTCAGAGCAGCTTGTGAGGCTAATCCCTGTTTATCTCCTTGCTGAACAGACTTTTTAAAATGACACTGTTCACATGCTTAAAGCTCCAAATTTGACTTTCCTTGACAGCAGCCATCTCAGGAATCCCAATGAGGTTTATTTTTGGCACTGGAGCCTTCACAGAATAGGCTTTGCTGCGTGTGCAGCTCCCAGCGTGCTGCTGCAGCTCTGCAGAGGAGGAGAACTGGGCACCTGAGGATTTGGTACATCCCAGGGATGTACCCTCAGCTTTGCTACCAGCTTAGACCCACAGGGCTAAAGCTAATTAATTAAAAACTCTCTTTGCTTTTTCTCTTCCCCTGCATTTTCACCATCCCTAAGATTCTGGAAGGTTGGAAGGGACCTCAAAGCCCATCCAGTGCCACCCCTGCCATGGCAGGGACACCTTCCACTGTCCCAGGCTGCTCCAAGCCCCAGTGTCCAACCTGGCCTTGGGCACTGCCAGGGATCCAGGGGCAGCCACAGCTGCTCTGGGCACCCTGTGCCAGGGCCTGCCCACCCTCACAGGGAACAATTTTTTTCCTAATATTCAATTCAAACTTCTCCTTCTTCAGTTTAAAGCCCTTCCACTTTGTGCTATCACTGCAAAAAGTCTCTCTCCAGCTGTCCTCTAGGCTGCAGGCATTTGAAAATATTTTTCCTTCTCCCTCATCCCAGCTTCCCATGTGTGCTAACACACAGTTTATGCTGCCCACTCCAATAATTTGGTGTTCTGGGAAGAAGCATCTCTTTGCTTAGCCCATCAGAGGGAACAGCAGTCAGAAAGAACCAGAAATACAAACAGGGTCAATTGTTTTATGATTAAATAATACATCTTTAAAACGTGACTGAAAAGGGAAACTTAGCCAATGAAAGGTAGAGTTTGAGCTAATGAATTACCACAAGTAGACAGGTAATGTTTAGACATTACTTTTGAAAAAACTGCAGTTGAAATTAATCTACAGGCCTTGTGTTAGAAACTCACACACGGAATTTAAGCACAGAAAGTCTTGCACATAAACCAGGCAAAACATAGAATCAGAGGATCATTATCATTGGAAAAGACCAAAACACCACCATACTTTAAAGATTGATAACGGATAATCCATATCTTAAAGAATCAATATATGTCCTTATTTGCTCAATGGCTTTGATCTGGTGATTTAATTTAGGTGGGTAAAACCGAATTAGATGCCAGTTTTAAAAGCCTGGTCTTCAAATGCTGGACTCACATTTTGAGAAGTGAGGGACAGGTCAGAACACACAGCCAGGGAAGGCACATCCCACCCTGCAGCAGTACAAAGCCTCTGGAGCATCACCACGTGCATGGCTCCAGAAGGACACTGTCGCCCTGATTTTCTTAAGTTTTATTAAGCCTTCTGATGTTTGCATTTCTGCACAGAATTTTCTCACACACTTTATATAAATAACTTATTGTTTTTCATTCCTTTATGGGGGACGAGCAACCTAATGGACTGTTGGGTTGCCCAGTGACATTGAGGAGGTGGCACAGTAACCCTCCAATGACACTGGCATTTCAGAAAGATATATATATAAAGTCAAATTTTTAATAAAGAGTTTTTTAGTTTACTTTAAACAAAACTACTACCATATCATTAATATGTCACCCCACAGTAACAGGACACGGCTGCACAGAACTGCTCCAGGCACATATTCCACACATGTAAATATTCCTGTACGAGGCTTAGATCTCCAATAGGAGGGTTGGAAAAAGAAACCTGTCTTTTTGGATGAGATGGATACAAGAAGAGGGCTGGGGTTTGGCTGGTGTGCAGGACACTCTGGAACCTGGTGGTGGTGGCAATGGGGACAGGGACACACAGATGCCCTGGCTGGGGTCAGACCTCAGCCCTGGCACACAGTTCTGCAGGTGTCTGAAGGCAGGAACCCACTGCCACAAACCACCTACTAATTGTTACATTTACTAAAATGAGACAGGAACAAAATCTTTTGTATTTGAAGCATATTTTGCTTTCCTTACATTTCCAAGCCTCTTCCTTACACTACTTTTTCCTCCCCACATCCAAGTTTTTTAATCCTCCCATTCAGAGCTGAATTCTTCTCTTTTCCTTTCCATGCCATCGAGGTGAACAGTGTCTATTTCAGATCTTGTTCATTAATGTATCGAGGCATCTTACTTTGTATTACTTCCATATCTTGATGTTATCTAAAGCTTTTTATATAGTAAGAGAGAAATTACAAGGTTTATAATTTCCCTCATACATGTAACAAAAATGATAAACCATGAAATTGCAGAGCTGTGACTGATTTTCTATAAAAGTTCAACAATTTCCAGCAGGCTACAGCTGAGATGGGGTTGGATTTGCTCTGTGCCTTTAGGTCTTGTTGATATTTATCTGTGTGTGTATGTGCATGTCATTACAGACTTGTATATGTGTCAAATAGGTGCCACAGGAGGCCATGGAGATGCTCTGAGGGCTGGAACCCCTCTGCTCTGGAGCCAGGCTGGCAGAGCTGGGGGTGCTCACCTGGAGAGGAGAAGGCTCCAGGGAGAGCTCAGAGCCCCTTGCAGGGCCTGAAGGGGCTCCAGGAGAGCTGGAGAGGGACTGGGGACAAGGGATGGAGGCACAGGACACAGGGAATGGACTCACACTCACACAGAGGACAGGGATGGATGGGATCTTGGGAATTAGGAATTGTTCTCTGTAAGGGTGGGCAGGCCCTGGCACAGGGTGCCCAGAGCAGCTGTGGCTGCCCCTGGATCCCTGGCAGTGCCCAAGGCCAGGCTGGACACTGGGGCTTGGAGCAGCCTGGGACAGTGGAAGGTGTCCCTGCCCATGGAGGGGGTGGAATGGGATGAGCTTTACTGATCCTTCCAAACCAAACCATCCTGGGACTGATTCTATAAATAAATCACACTTGTGTGAAAACCAACATTAAACCACCAGATAAAACTCCTCTAAGAGAATGCAGCATGTCTGCAGCAGATTTGGAATTACACTGCAATTCTGTAAAACACCAGACAGCTCTTTTATAGGTCTTTTAAGCAGATGAAACAAGGGATTCTGTTTACCCACATCTGCAAAATCCTGCTTGGAGGAATAAACACTCAGCAAGAAACTTCTCATTTTTTGGGCACCTGCCTAGGGCAAAAGCACCACAATACTGGCTTTACACCTGGGCTTTTGAACACATCTTGCTTTTGACCAGGCTACAGATACAGCAGCCCTAAATTGCTGGTTGGACCTCCCTGGAGAGTACCCCAGTCCCATACTGTGTTCTTGGAGTCCAGGAAATGAAGAAATCTCAGCCCGCCCAAGGATCTGGTGAGATCAGGCCAGAGTCACTCAAAGAACAATAACAATAACAGTAACTTGGACAGACCAGCACAATCAGCCTCCTCAAACGTGTCAATAATGACAACAGAGCCCAACTCCTCATGTTCTTCTGAATCTCAAGAGAAATTAAATCTTTCTCATTAGTAACCATTCAGCCAATTTCTTCTACACTGCTGGTGTCAGACTATTACAAATGCCTTGGTAGTGCCAGGATCTCCATCCCACATGTCCAGGACATGCTGAGGTCAGCCCTGGGTCCACCAAAGCTGCAGCAGCCCAGTGCCTCTGTTCCTGGGCTTGTTGGCAGTGCTGATGAGGCCTTGCAGCTCACCAGAGTCAGCCAAAGAGTGGAAAGAAACATTCCAAGTGTGGGATTTGTCCTTGAAGCCAGGTTCCTCTCCCTAAGCCAGATTTCAGGGAATACATCAGTGTCACATTGCCTTGGCTCACACCCACCTCCCAAGTGCCTTAAATATCCAAGTCTATTGAGTTAACTGTTCCTGTCATTCATCCCTACAGCACACTAGACAATGGTGACCCTTAAAAGAAAAGAATTTAAAAATAGGCATGAATTTAAAAGACTTAATATGAAATATAAAATATTTGTGCCACAATGCCTACTGTTTAACTGGGCCCATTATGCAGTGACAAGGGTGACTTGGTCTAGAACAGGTTTTAACACAGGTTTTAAACAGCACAGCTGCTCTTGTCCAAGAGCTTCCCTGTGCCACATCAGCTCCTGTCACACACACACATCCACCCCTGCACACTGCACAGCCATGGCCCAGCATGGACACCCATGGAAGTGTTGGGAATTTGGCTTCACAAAATCCTAGGGGAGGTCCAGGACTCCTGGACAAGCTGGCTGCTGTCCCACTTCCTATCACACCCTTCACTGTAGTCAAGGGGGACTGGAAGAGCCCTGGAAAGGCTGGAGAAGCCATGGGAGCCCTGCCTGGCAATGACACACACCTCAGCTCTACTAGGTCACAAATTCATCCTTATTTAAATATATGCATGTGTAAATATTTTTAGAAAGCTTCAAGCACGTACTCCAGCATGGCAGCAGCTTCCAAAAGCAGTGGATTTCACTAAATCATTTCTACTACCCTAGTTTTAAATAAAGTATAAATATTGTACACAAGAACTACAGCAGCACTCCAAGGGCACTCCAGCACATGGGGCTGTGCATGGCCATGATGTGGGGCCTGCTGGCACTGCTGGAGACTTGTCATCCATCAGCTTGTCTTAGTGACTAATAAGGGAACTCAAATCATACAATGACAGGTTTTGATTTCCTTAATTTTAGACCAAATGTGGAAATCAGGTGAGCTAAGGAAAGCTACGTGGCACATGAGCATGGAAAGGACGTGGAAACCCAAACTCCCCTCATGCCAGTCTTGCATATAAACTGGAAGTCTGTAAGTTTCCTTAAAAACGTATAATTGAGAAATTCCAGTGTTGCTTTTTTATATTATTGCATTGCCTAAGAGCATTCTCTATGAACTTGGATCCTGGGTGTCTAAAACAACATCTCTGTCTCAGAGCTGTACATTACACACACTGAGACATTCATTGCCTAGCTGAATCCAGCCTAATGCACTGCATTTATTTCCTAAAAGCCTTCAGAGGAGAAATGAAAGGGCAAACAAAATAAACCCCAATGTTACTCAGGAATTAAATACACACAGTTTTTACTACTTGGTATTTTCCTTCTTTGCATTTCATAAAAAGCCAGCCAGAGAGGCAGAAGTTTCCTCACACCTAATGATGAGTGAAGGCTGGATCCTGCCTCAGTGATCCTGCAGAAACTGCTCGTGTCTGTGGTACCTGGGAGTCAGCACCCCCGCCTGCTCAGCTCACACCTCTTGTTCAGCTCTCTCCTATGATAATCTCTCCCTGCTCAGCTCCAGATAACACAATGCATTCCCTCTTCTCCTTTCTGAGCTTATTTGCAGACGTAGCCAACCATAAGAAGCTTTAAATGCGTATTACACTCCAGGAAAAACCCCTGTGGCCCACCAAGTCGTGGGCTGGAAAACCAGTTTAGATTCGCAGAGAAGCTGGTATTAAAATCCTTGAGGACTTAGCATTCCCCTGTCATGCGTCTAAAGCCCTGTGAATAATAAAGGAGCCCTGGTAATTTTGCTAAAAAATGAAATTCCATCATTTCTGCAGAATAAACAAAAACAAACCAATGCATTAGCTATGCAATATTTCTCAGCACCACAGTTTGAATGCATCATTAAAGACAGATTTTACCCATGAAAAGTGTTTTTAAAAAGTAATAAATAGACAAAACTTTACATATACTTTTCATTTCATTCCTACATCCTCTCTGTGGGAGGTGGACTCAGATTAAGCTGGTATAGCCAATTCCTCCAGCTGCAGGAAGCTGGAGCCCTATTCCTTAGAGCTCACATATTGTATGCTATGCTCTAAACTAGATCCTACCTGCAGCTGTGAAATCTGAAAGTTTAAATCTATGATACCCACTGATATTAGAAATGAAAGTAAGTAAAGAGCAGCTAGAATGTAATCTCACTGTCATCAACATCAAGTTCATGTTCCCTTTTCCAGGTCTAAGTACTCAGCAAGGACAATTCTCTGATTTTTCTCTCCTGAAAGATCTGATTTACTACAGGATTCAGCTGGAATCCTCTTTGTTCAAATCTAAGATGGCTTTATTAGTGACATGAGAAGCTGTTTTTGGAGAAAGAGCACACCACTAAAAAAGTGAATGTGCAAATTACTGTGGAGAACATCTTTGCTGGCCCAGTCTTGACAAAGCAGTGTTGCCTTGTCCCTCTTCCAGTTAAGGAACTATCACCACAGATTTGAGGAAGGACCAAACTGCAGCTTGGTGTCCCAGCTGCTGGTGTGGTGATGCTCTCAGGAAGGCAAAATAACCCTCACACCCAAATGCAAACTTAAGGAGGGGAAAAAGAAAGGTACCTGTGAATACCAGAACCCTTAAGAATATTAAACAAGGAAACAACAGCTACAGTCAACAAGATGTGGACAAGCCTCCTTCAGTGACAGAACCAGAGTTCCTAAGGCATCTTAGCACTTTTGGTTATATCTCAAAAATCCTATAAAATAAAGGGATAGAGTCTTCTCTCTGGAATAGAGCTTTAAATTATAAGTGATTCCCCTCAAATGCTGGCATTGCTCTGGTGAAAATGAGAGGCACGACAGACACAATGTTTCACTGGGCACTGCATCCAAAAAATACTACTCTAGTAATTGACAAAATACATGGCAGACATTGTCCAGGTCACTGCAGCAGTGTCAGCCTTGAAAAGACATGGAGTGACAGAGGACAGCTGTGAAATATCTGCCCCCATTGCACGGCCACCCAGTGCCCCAGCCAGGGCTCGGCCCCGCCGGGGACTGTCAGCGACACCCTGGAGCCAAGTGCCCGAATTCTCAGAACACACAGCTCCAGCAAAGGATAATGCAAGGTTACCAATAAAAGACAAGTCCTAAGGGGAATATTCAGGAGCAGCTCCTCGGCTGGTGGCTGCTTCCCGCTGCGGAATGTCACTCACATGGAAAGTCAGATGCCTTGATAGGCTTCACAATCCCCATCAGTTCTTCAGCTGCTTGGCTAATCAGATATTATTACCTCCTTTGTGTTTTCTTTCCCAGCCCTCTCTCTCTCTTTCTCTGGCAAGGTTGCTGTAAAAGGACTCAGTAATGATTCCTATCTAAATATTTCACTTGCGATACAAAGGTCTGTATTTTGCATACTGTGGAACTTCTGTTGCTTTGTCTTTTGACAAAAAATCTCCCCAGGCTTCTTGGAATAAATACTGATAATTGTGCCCAGCCTCAACAGAGCATATTGTACAATAAACTACATAACATTGGATTCAAAGGCAGTGATCATTGAGGATGGGACTTCAGCACCCCCAAATCCTGAAGGTTTGAGAACCTTCCTTTCAGGCTTGAGGCTACTCCAGATCCTTCTGTGCCACACAGACACCCTGGCAGGGTACCTGGAACCTGAGGCCAGTGCTGTGGCTCCCAGTCCTGCAGGGTCACCTTTTCATTGGGGATCCCCCCTCACTGCACACAGAATGAAAGGAACATGTACCCTCATTTTACCAACATTTGGCCTTCTATAGACATTAGCCAGCACATTCCCGTTAAATTCCTTGGGGGAAGATGCAGGTCAGTGCTAAAAGCTGTAGAAAAATCTCACTTTTTCTCTAACTCTTGTTTTTCTTGTGTGCAGAACACCGAGATTTCAACTTTGCCTAAATTAGAGGAGATTAAACTTAGGAATTTGAAAATTGGGCAAATTGTTATGATTCATATTTTCTCCCCATTCCCTAAGAAGACAGACCTGTTGCCTCGAAAGTCTTCTGCAAAGGACAGATCCCAGGGCTTTGACCCTCATCTCCCAGATCCAAAGAACACCTTCACCACCCAACAACCTCCCCTTGATGAGCAGACGTTCAGCTCCGTAGAACCCTTAAAACAGTTCCTGGAGCAGGGGCCTGACTAATTCCTGCATCTCCCTGGGCTGTGTGGGAGGACACAGGCCACCAGCAGCAGCCCTGCTCCTTCCCCACATCCCTGTCCTTCCCCACATCCCTGTCCTTCCCCACATCCCTGTCCTTCCACACAGCCCTGCTCCTTCCACACAGCCCTGTTCTTCCACACAGCCCTGTTCTTCCACACAGCCCTGTTCCTTCCCCACATCCCTGTCCTTCCCCACATCCCTGTCCTTCCACACAGCCCTGTTCTTCCACACAGCCCTGCTCCTTCCACACAGCCCTGCTCCTTCCACATAGCCCTGCTCCTTCCACACAGCCCTGTTCTTCCACACAGCCCTGCTCCTTCCCCACATCCCTGTCCTTCCACACACCCCTGTCCTTCCACACAGTCCCAAACAAAGGCAGCATTTTCTCAGCAGGACGTGTTAGCTCGGGCACGCTGCCACAGCTTCACAACTTCTGCAGGTAACTGGATGCAGTGTAGACAAGCCTAATGTGGTTTCATATGGAAATGAGTGGTAAATTATTAATATTAATAACATTTATAAACAACTGGTGACAACTTCAAGTGGCTTATTGTGTAATACGTACAAGGCATCTGTTCATTATCATTTACAAGACACTCCTGATATACACAACAATTTACCCGAGGATCTGGGCAGACATTTCCACTCTGAATTTCTGTCTCAGCTCCCAGCATCGTGCTGGGAATGCTGTGTGTCCATGCTGGAGAGCAGGCCCCAGGGCAGGGATCCCTCAGCACACGTGGCGCCGGTGGGGACGGCTGGGAGCAGCTCATTCACCTTCAGATCCTGCTGTTCTCTAAGGTCGCAGCGATTGCATCAGTGGAAATTTGTCTCATTGCGAGAGGGCCTGATTCTTGCTGGGAGCCAGACGCCTGGAAGCTATTACGTGTCTGTGTGATGGTTTAAGGCCCAAAGGAAACTTCCTACAGCCCAGCCATAACCCATGGGACAAGGCTGGGACAGGGGAGAGGCAAACGGGGCTGTGAGCACGGGATTCTGCAAAGCACCACTGTGAGTTTATTATGTCAAAGACGGAGTAAGCTGCGACGTTACAATTTTTCTGTCAAGGACAGTGATAAAGAACTCTCCTCACTCCAAGCTCTGGGATTTACGGCATAGGTTTCCAACCTCCAGAGGCTAATTATTTCCAGTCATCCTGCAGTGCACCCTGGGCAATGCTTTATGAAGTTAGCTTCATGTGGCTGAACACCCCTTACTTCACTGGCCTCTTGCTGTCATGATGCAAAGACAGACTAGTACTTCATGTAGCAATTTTTAAATAGAAGTGGATGATTTTTCAAGTAATTATTAGCAAAAACGTCAAACAGAAAGGCAGAGGCTGGCTATCCTACTGAGAGGAACCACTGAGGCAGAAAATATGTGCCAGAGCATGGAGTGGGAGCTGCACCAAGCTTGCTGTCAGACAATGCTCTTTATCAAACTGGGAACACAACACCAGGCTGCTCATAATGCCCCCTTTAATGAGGCGGCCGAGCCGCCATGCTCGGTTGTATTCAAACAAACACGGTAGCTTTTCAGCAACTGATTTTAATCTCATTTCCTGATCTGAGAAGGGCCCGGGAAACCCAACACTTTCAAAAAATTGTTTTTTAATTGTTGTTGGCAACTTCATCTACTGCCTTCAAAGGCTGAGTTAATAGTATCTAAAGGAGAACAGTGAGCGGGGGAGCTGCTCCTCTCTCTCACAAAGACCAATTCTCAAATTACCAGATGTTTTCTTCGTTTTTTGGGAAAGAAAGAAAAAAAACCTCAAGACCTTCCTTGAAGGCAGCCAGGTGCATGACAACAGAGGCGGGAGCCCAGTGCCATGGCAGGAGCAGCCTGGAAGTGGAGCATTACAAAGGCCATCACAGCCCACAGCTGCCCTCCCCTCCTTTAGAGCAGGCACTCCCAGGAGTGTGAGCAATGCCACGCTGGACATTACTGCACTGGAGTGCACACAGACAAGAAGAATGATCCTCTGAGGTGAAATCACCAGCACAGAGTGAGGGATTTCTGCTGGGGTTAAATCCACCCAACATGCAACCCCCTCCATGTGTAAATGGAGAAACCAGTTCATCCTTCCCTTCCTCCTGCTGCCTCTTTTTCTCTGATAACTTGGCAAGCGTTTTTGGACTGATCAATCCTTTTGGTGTGTTTAGTAATGATACCTGAAGACTATCTGTATATAAATGACCACTAATGGCAGGGCAGTGCTCTTATCAATGGCCATCAAACCTTGGTCACATCTCACCTTTCTGCAATTACCTTCTGTTTTGGGCTGTGTACAAAACCTGAAATAGAAACCTCTCCACTTTTTGGGGATGTTAAAACACAGAATCATAGAATAGCTTGGGTCGGAAGGGACTTTAAAGCTCATGTGACTAATTCTTTGCTGTGTGAGTGGTGAGGCCCTGGCACAGGCTGCCCAGAGAAGCTGTGGCTGCCCCTGGATCCCTGGCAGTGTCCAAGGCCAGGCTGGGTGGGGCTTGGAGCAACCTGGGACAGTGGAGGGTGTCCCTGCCCATGGCAGGGGGTAGGAATGGCTGATCTTTACAGTTCCTTCTGACCCAAACCATCCTATGATGCTAAAACCCAATCCAAGTAGATTTAGGAGTGAGGATACAATACTTGTTTTTTATAAAAGACTTCATTAAATAGGAGGAAAAACCCAACCCCACACAGAGTTGCAATAATGTTCATTGTGCACATCTCTAAAGGTACAGCTGTAGCAATCCAGCTGTGCTACATCTGGGCTTTCAGAGCAAGCCTGCATTTCAGTCAGGTCACACTGGGTGTCCCAAATCCCTGTGAGTCTGCAGAAATATCTGAGCTACAAGAAACACACCATAAGCTGCTCAGCTCATTAACAGGCTCCTCTTTGAAGCACCATTCAGTTTTCAGCAACTGAACTGCTGGTGGTGGCTCAGGCTGGCAAAAAGCAAGCCCAGACAGCCTGGAGTGACTGTCCTGCTCATGACATGGCAAAAAGCAGCTCACTGCAACTGAGGCTCGTTGAGCAGGTGTGGGTGTCTGACATTCCTTAGTTTTCAGTTAACTGCTGTATTTCACAGAATCACAGAATATCCTTGGTGGGAAGGGACACCCAAGGATAATCCAGTCCAGCCCCTGACCCTGCACAGACACCCCAACAATCCCAGCCTGGGCATCCCTGGAGCTCCTGGAGCTCTGGCAGCCTCGGGGCTGTGCCCATTCCCTGGGGAGCCTGGGCAGTGCCAGCACCCTCTGGGGGAAGAACCTTTCCTGATCTCCAGCCTGAGCCTGCCCTGGCCCAGCTCCAGCTGTTCCCTGGGTCCTGTCCCTGTCACACAGAGCAGAGATCAGTGTCTGCCCCTCCTCTGCCCCTCATGAGGATGATGGAACCGTGATGAGTCCCCTCTCAGTCTCCTCCAGCTGAACATTCCAAGTGCCCTCAGCTGCTCCACACGTGGTTTCCCTTCCAGACCCTTCCCCATCCTCGTGGCCTCCTTTGGATGCTCCCTGATGGCTCAATGTCCTTTTTACCCTGTGGTGCCCAAACTGCCCCAGCTCTCGAGGTGAAGCTGCCCCAGCCCAGAGCAGAGCAGGACAATCCCCTCATGGCCTGGCTGGCACTGCTGGGCCTGGTGCCCCAGGACAGGGATGGCCCTGCTGGTCCCAGGGCAATGCTGGCACAGATCCCACTGGCCAGCAACCAGGACCCCCAGGTCCCTTCCTGCAGCTTCTCTCCAGCCTCTCCTCCCCCAGTCTATACACACAGCCAGGGGTGCCCCACCCCAGGTGCAGAATTCAGCACTTGCCATTGTTAAGCTTCCTACAGTTGGTGATTGCCCATCTCTCTAATTTATCCAGGTCTCTCTGCAGGGATTTAAAGGGACTTCAGGGGATTTAAAGTGTCAGGAAAAGCTGTGGGGACACAGTACTTTTTTCTAAAGAGCAGCTGATTCCCATTCAGCAGAAGTTTGCTCCCACTTGACCTGAGCTAGACCAAAGACACTTAAACTGAAACACAAACATTTATAAAGGCAGCATTGTCTTAATGACTTGTTTTCAATTTACACCTTAGTCTTAAATTAAGCCTTAAGAAGCTTCTGTTGTTGATTTTCTCAGTACCTCATTTTTAAAACAAAGATTTGCAAGGGATTGTCCATCTGCAGGAAGACTACTCAGGTACTTCCTTAGCTCCTAAATGGAGATGCTTCAGAGGAAAAGCAGATGCCAGCCCAACTGTTCCTGAGGATTTGGTTTATGATAATTACAGCTTTGGCCTTCCAAAATTATCTCAGCATGGGTTGTGCTGGGCTAGCAAAACCCAGGAAGGGTTTTGGGAAGGAGATATACATTTTGGAAAATGATTTGGCCAACCTGGAGAAAATTAGGGAAAACTCCCCGTGGTGTCTCTCTTGTCTGGAGCTGGCACCAGGCATAGCACATGTGCAGGGAGAGCTGGAACCTGACCTGGCCGTTCACCTGGCACATTCCCTCATAGTGTCAAGAGAGACACCATGACAGTGTGTGACTTCAGGGGGAGTTGCCAGCTTGAGGCATGTCCACATGGGACAGGTTCCTTTGGGTGAGCATCTCCTGCCCCCTGGGCTCCCCTCTGGTGTGACTGCCCTCTTCTTTGGGACAGAAAACTCACCTGAGGCACAGCCTGAAGAGCAGCAGGAATCAGGCAAAGCAGTCAAGCAAAGAGCTACTGGAAGCTTATGATAAAGCATAAATTTTTCAAGAGCCCATAAACAATTCAAACATGCAGCATTTCACAGAAACCAGTGGATCCTGGTACTCGTTTTAGTGGCAGTGTGCTGCTGCTGAAGTCACTGCCCATCAGTGGAGAGAGGGATACAGATCAACACCTACCCCAAGTCTTATACTAGGGATGCACAGGGTCTTTCCAGGGGAAAACAAAAAAAAGCAAAAAAACCCAAGTTTTCTCCAACTGTGATAATTCATTAAGAGAAAAGAGTGGAAACCAGACAAGGCTTCAGCCCTTCACATCATTACATTTCTGAAATAAAAATGACAACAGATGAGCTCAGTGCCAGCAAACCCATCCCCAAAGCAGCAGAGAGTTCCTGGCATCTGTAACCTTCATCCATTTGAAGTTTGTAATTTTGCAGAGCCTCTTTTTCTTCACTTGCAGCTGTTTATATGACACAAATCACTTTCTGGATGCAAGTCCCAGACCTCTCACATCTCACATATCGAAGAATTAACCTGAGGAGGAAACTGTCAGACAAGGCTGACTCAAATTCCACCCCCATTTCAGCAATGCTCAGAAGGAGCTAACACCTTTCTGCAGAGTGGCAAATTAATGTCTTACAACTGGAATGATCCGTAGGACTCTGCAGCCAAGACCCTTGGCATAGACCAGGACTCTGTTGTACTTGCATGTCAATAGAAGCTCCCCAGCAGGCCCTGAGGATACACAGGGAGGTTCCAAACAGCTCCCAGTGCTACAGCACGTGGGCACCAGGGCTTGTGTGGGTACAACAGGCATGGGAAGAAGTCACTGAGCAGTGACCTCCCCCATCCCACTGCTCCCTAACCACACATCTCCTGCCTCAACACAGAGCTCCTTGGGAGCCACTGCCACCTCCCACTGGGAACCTCTCCTGGACCTCCTCAGGCCATGGTGTGTCCTGTGACTTTGGATCATATGGAGATCTGGGTATGTTCCTTCCAACCCAAGGACAGTCCTACTGCAACAGACCAAAAGCCCCTGAGAAAAGTCAGCAATGTGTTTCTAGGGAATAGCACAAGAATGAGCATGGGGGATGATCTTCTGAACCTGCTTTCTGCTACTGACATTGCTTAAGCCAGGGATGTCAGTTTGCACTGTATGAAGCTTTCCATATATCTTTCTTCCCAAAAAATTGTCCCTTCACCAACAGGAAGGCTCGCTCAGAAAATCTTGCCATAAGAGTTTTGTTATGCTGTTATATATTTTACAGAAGAATATATCAAGGCAGAGACAAGTGAATGGATGAGCTGGCTCAAGAAGCTGATGTCTGGCTTCCTTGGTATGGCCATTTGGCAAGTGGAGGTGAGATTGATGAGTGGTCAGTAGGTCCCCAAGGGCTCAGTAATGACGCCTTGGACTTCCAGAGCTCCTAACAGCTCGCAGGATGGCTCCTCTCCAATACACAACACCCACAGCTATTTGTGTCCAGAAGTGGGACTCCATTACAAAGTTTTCTCAAGCCTACCCAACACTGTGGGGCACTTGGACACTGCTGGAAGACTCCAAGCAAAGTGGAGCCGACACAGAAACCCACAGAAGGATGCCCTGGGCTTCAGCATGTACAGAATCATCAATCTCAGGATAAGGGAAAGGACTTTGTGTTCAGATGACATCAAACATCCTTGTCAGGATCATGATGTTCGTTCCCTTGTAGCTGACCTGGAAAGCGAAATATGCCCTTGACATACGACCCAGGCAAACGTGAAGGCAATTTTACTGACAGCATGAATAAAATAAACTCTCCCTGACAGGCCATGGAAAGGGGCAAAAGATGAAGTGGTTCATACTCTCCTCTGTTAGTTAAAACCCTTTGGACTTTGCTTCCACCTCACTGCAGAAGGTTGCTGATGCAAAGGGTGATATTTGCCTGCAATCTTTCCCAGGGAAGTAATTAGTTTCCATTTAGAGGGATGACAAATTGATCAGGCAGGAATCTCACTGAGCTCTGAATTGAAGCTAAACTGTGATAGCTCCAGCTCCGGCAACTTGGGTTTGTCAGTCTGTCAATGCATTTTACAGTTTCAAAATTCAATCACCCAACAGCAGGAAAGACATTGNAAAAAAAAAAAAGAAGCAGCAGCAGAAGTGGGGGGAGAAGCAGCAAGCAGCAAAGCCTCCACTTCCTCCTGCAAGTTCATTATCGCCTCTCCAAAGCATGACGGTGGTGTGAAATGGGTTAGACGCATGGATGCCTCTGTTAACGGCCAAGGAAAAAAAAGTCGCACATCATTAGGAATGGAATAAACGATACCGAGGCACAGAGCAGAAATGATTTGATTAGCAATTTCCAGTTTTGAAAAGACCTGGAAGAGAACCAAATGACTATACAGAAGGTGTGATGGAGTTCTTAATTGCTGTAACTGCACAGGGAGACTCGATGATTTGTGACATATAATACAGCACAGTACGCTAACGCTAATAACTGTTAATTAACTGCAGCAATGATATACTCTCAAAATGCACATACAAGTTACCATAATTTCTAGATTAAAAGCTGCAATGTTCGAAGCCAAAGGCAGAGGGAAGACAGCACAGAGGGAGTGGAGGACGAGAAGAAAGTGGAAAAGGAGATGGAGAATCTTTCCTTTTTTAAACCCCCTTTTGAGCACTTCTGACACCTCAACCAGAGCAAAGCGGCCAGAAAGCACCAAGAAAAAAAATAAAATACTCCTGCCGAAATGCGAAACAGTTCCTGCATGAAGGTCCCTCCAGAGCAGCAGTTATTAATTCTGAAAGGCTGTTGTTGCACCAGGCCATCTGGCTGTGCTGTAAAGAGTTCAGGAGCTCTGCTGAGCTAAGATTCCTGTCGGATCCCATTCGCCCCAGCGACATTATTCACTCACAAATGTTATCGCACCATTTTTTCCCCCATCGCTGCTGTTTGCGAGTCACTTTATTTATTTGCAGGCAGTTTGTTGCACGGCCCAGTGCAAAAGTGGCTCTGCCAGGAGCCTCCAGGGAGCTGGGAGACAACACCCTCATCCAACGGATGCTCTGGAGCTGGTTTCAGTCTGCCTCCCAACAGCAGTGCTGTGTGTGAGGCTGGAAGGTGGCACTTAGGTAAAGCTGCTGGATTGACAGCCTGGGAGACCAAAGGCTTCTATTTCTCCCCCAGCAGGCAGAGCACAGACACGCTCCCACACGCTGTCCTTCACCAGCACGCTGAGATGGGAATCAGATGACACTGACTAGCTGTCCAGAATTGCTAAAACATTTTCTCTTTTGGATCAATAGTAATAAAGAGGAGGGTAAGGCAGGTATCAGGCTGCAGTGTGGATGGCTGATTTTGATCTTCCTGCAGAGCTGTAGCCCTAGCAGAAAAACCTCTTGGCATGTTTCCCCTCCGAGGTCCTTCCAGTGCAAGCAATCTGCAGACAGGCTATTTAAATGTTAGAGCTGGGCTAATCTCGTACCAGCCCTAACACATCAATTACCCCGTGCATGGAAAGCTAACAGGCTTTGTTCTTCCCTTGGTGACCCTTCCTAACAGGCTCCTCCCAGATGGCCTCCAAAGGGAAGCCAAGCAAAGTGGCCTTGTTTCAGAAGGCACCGCTCTCTGTACCTCTGTGGGTGTGAGTCCAAATCTAATCCCTGTAGCAAAAAGTGGGAAACCAGGAAACAAACTCACAAACCAACCTAAGCCTAAATGATTCTGTGATTCTGTGATTCCATAGCATGGGTGTTCACTGATGCACACTGGGATGCAGTGGATGGCAAAGATGAGAATTCAGGCACAGAGCAACGATGAAAAAAAGGCCTCGCTCAGCCTCTCTCTCCTCCGCGTTCGCACCAACGCTGCATGTTGAGAGCATGTGTGAAGTCTATCTATCATTTTAACATTGAAGTGCCTGGAAAAATATTAAGGGTAAACTTTGCTGTCATTCCAACATATGGCAATGCACTGAAATATAGACATATCCTGAGGAAACTGGAGAATTTGAATGAATACCTCTTTTGCAGAAGAGCACGTTGGTTCTGTATTTTCCAGTTTTTTGTCCACCTCCTCCTTCTACAATCTTTTTGTACACCAGTTTCTTTCTAGCCAATAAACCAACGCTCCTTCATAGAATCCCAGAATAATTTGGGTTGGAATGGACCTTAAAGCTCAAATCCCTCATGGGCAGGGACACCTTCCACTGTCCCAGGCTGCTCCAAGCCCATCCAACCTGGCCTTGGACACTGGCAGTGTCACAGTTTCTCTGGGCACCCTGTGCCAGGGCCTCACCATGCTCTGAGTAATGAATTTCTCTCTAACATTGAATCTAAATCTCTCCTCTTTTAGTTTAAAACCATTCCCCCTTATCCCATCACTGTCAGCCCATCTAAAAGGTCTCTCTCCCTCTTCAAGTACCAGAAGCCCCATTCAACTCTCTCAGGAGCATGATAAGCATACATAGTGTAGAAAATAAAGGGGGAAAAAAAAAGGTTATATCAATGTTCCAATAAAAGAAATAGCTTCTAGCTACCAAAAACCCAGAGAATTTTCTATTTTTATGTTGGGATGAAAGACAGAGGTGACCTACCTGACTGTCCAGCCCTATTCCTTCCCCCGCTGTATGGCCAGAACAGATCCATACCTTACACTTCTCCAGCACGCTGCCCAGGTGGAAATGACACACAGGATGGCATTTTTATCATTTTCCTCAGTAGCAGAATGACACTGCTGGGACAATCCTTTCCCTTTCCTCACCTCTGATTCTTTGAGGGCTCCTAGCTGTCACATCACTCCCAATTTTGCTCCCATGACCACAGCCTCTAAATAACATTGCATTTTCTTTACCACCTAACACAGAACTTTCAAACCGATTTAAATCTGAAATGAATGCTGTGAATACCAGTCCATACTCACGACAGACATTTAATAACCCCCCTGGGAAAGAAGAGCTTCTGAAACTGCTAAAATGCATCCTGTGGGGATGTCAGCCTGGAGTGAAAGATTCTTAAAGACTTTTTGTGTGACAGCATCACACCCTCTGAGAGTCCCAGGTGCCATTAGAGGGGAGGAGGGGACTACAGCACACTTGAAGAATTAAAGAATAATCAGCCTCAGGTATTAATGTTTTGCTTGAAGATGTAAAAGATAAGCCATTGAACCGGTATGATTGCCAGAGAAGGGGTGTTAATGAGACATAAAGCTGCCTGTTCAGTTCTGCTCCCTCCTTTTGCAAGGTGCCCATGCAGTCCCCTGTCTGTGATTAACAAGGGACCACAGTGAGACTGTGGGAAGGGGGCAGCCAAAAGGCTGGATCATCTTCTTGGAGAAACTGGGAACAGCTCCCTCTCACAGCCCTGCCAGCTTGTTCCACACAGACCTCTGCCCCAGACTGTATGCAACACCACTGGTTCTATTGCAGAAAGCATTTTTCATATCTGGTAGGAAATTAGGGGTAAAACGGGGGGAGGGGTGTCTCCTTTCAGAACTTTTCCATTCTAAATCCAGACTTGTCTCAGCACTACAAAAACAAAGCCTTTGTATAGGACAGCTTGGCACCCACCCACGTGCAAGGGGGGGTTATGCTTTCCAAGTTGCATTTTTTGCCCTTGAAATGTTTCCCTTATAATTGGAAGCAAATTTTTTTTTTGTCACAAGATGAAATTCCTTTGTGCAAAAAGCCAAAGCAAAGCCTATGTATTACTTTCTTCTCTCTTTAAAGCCTTTCGCTTTCCTGGAGATTAACTGCCTGATAAACCCTCCCCAGGCCAGGGTTAAGGGCAGGACTGCCCTCTCAGCCCCAGCTGGGCTTTTCTCACAACTGGATCTTGACAAAACCCTTGGGAGCCCCTGGCTACCAAGTCCAGGGTTTTCCTGATTACCCCCAGGACTGGGAAACCCCTTCTCTGTGCTGGCTCCTGGGAAAGCACCTCTTGGCCACTGGACACCAGCAGAGACCCTTCAGGCCACACCCTTTTGTTAATAACATTTTTCAAATTTCTTAAAAAAAGTTCTGCCTACAACAAACATTCTTCTAAACATTTATCTCATACTTGATGTAAATTCTACTTCTATGTACTTTTCCCCTTCACCTGGCTGGAGCTGAGGGTGATTTGGAGGTAGCTGGAGAACAAGGATGCATTTTGCTGGAGATGCCTGGCCAATCTCCAAATAGGGGCGCTGGGACACTGCCACTGGCATCCCAACCACCCACAGCCTCTGGGGTATTTCAAGGATAATGTGTGCATCCACACGAGCCACTGGGGCCAATCTGACAGCTGGTACCAAAGGGGCTGGCAGAGGCACAAAGTCTCTGGGGCACAGAGCAAGTCTCTGGGGACAACACCTGCACCCTGAGTGCTGCCATGGAGCTTCTCCCATGAAATCCCATCAGCTCAGAACAGCAGCTCCACAGCACTTGGATGTTCATTGATCCTTCATCTTTCACATTCCTGATCCTGCCTTCAGTCCTTGGCCATTTCCTAGGATAATGTGGTTGGATCCCAAACTCTGGGCCTGGGCTTTGTGCTTTGCGCCCAGCCTTTAACTCCTGCCAGTCCAGCATTTCTCTGGCTCCTCAGCATCCTTCTGGCCCTGTTTCTAACACAGGGTCTGCTCTCATCCTCCCCCCTGGGAGGGACCACCTCGCTCTGGGTCATGCCACACTTGAACTCTGCCCCAGGACTTATTCCATCCCCGATCTCCCAGCTGACATACCAACATCCCTGCCAAGTGAAAATCCTGCTGGGGTGCAGAAGTACAGCTTGTCCTGGCCGCATGAAAAACAATTCTCCTTCACTCCCTACAATCACAGAGGTTATTTGCTGCCCCAGATGGAAACAAATATTTTTTATGAAGATCTGTTTTAACCAAAATCACATATAAAACAAAAGGGAAAGAAATATTTGAGGTTTGCGGTGGTTGGAATCTACACGCAGAAAATTAATGCTTTGACATGTATTTTGCGCTTAATCTTTTGTGGCAACTTTTTTACATTTGTAAGAGTTATGGATTTTAAAAGTCACAGCTAAGATTGCTTAATGAGCATTCACCACCCTGGAAGTGGAAGCAAGGCTGATGTGGTTTAGTCAGCTGTTAGCTTTATTGCCTCTCTTCTGTACTAAAAGTGACAAGTTGAACACATTATAGAGAGCTCAGATGTGTTATGTAGATGAAGCCTGCAGCAATATCTGCCTGCTCTCTATTATTTATGATGTCTATATAATACAATGGACTGAGATTTAAGCCATTGTGATGCAGTTTGTTTTCCAGGGTTCTAAAGTACAGCACATTTTACAGAGAATTGCATCTCTGTTACATATTAATCAAATCCATCTTACATGCAGCTCTTACACTGTAAACTAAAGGGAAAGAAAGATTAAAGCGCTTGGCTTTTCCTCAGCTGTCAAGGACTGGCAATAAAATAATAATAAGGGCTTCTAAATAATGTGTGTGTGACAGGCCTTTGCTCGGTTGTGCAGTCCTTTATGGAGGTTAACTACAAAATAAGTTCCAGTGAGTGATTGAGAACAGGCGAGTGTGTAATACTGTAATGCCAAGTCCTGCATAATTCTTTGCAAAGTTCATTTGCAGAAATTCTCCCAACCTGACAAGCCAAAGTTGCTGCGGGTCCAGGCACTTGGCAGGGGTGTGAAGTTAACTCGGGCTGCCCCCGCTCCAAACCCTCACCGCCTTCTGAACTGTTTCAGCTGCAGCCCATTAAAGCAGAAAGCTGCACTCCAGCAACACCACTCAGCCTTCCTGGTTTCTTAAAAATATTATTATGAGGGAAGTCATGAGAAAGTTATTTTATTATAAAACATATAAAACTCTGTGGTTTTGGATTTTTCTTTTCCATCATTAGCCAGAGTTTTGAAGATCAAGAGGTGGAATTTCTAACAAAAGCCTAAATCACAAGCTTTTAAGGCAGCATGGACTGTGGAATTTATTGGAGGAGGGTTTTTGCCTTTCCTTCCTTGGCTTTTGCTGCCAGGGAGCCTTTCCAAAGTTTCTGTGTCTGCTCTGCCCTATTGCCCCCTTGCAGGGGGTCTGTCCCCTCCCACCAGGTCACTCACACCATGGTGGAGAGACAGAAGTGACCACGGGCACAGGGAAGATGCAGCCAAGAGGCAGAACTTCTGCCCTGGGCAGTGCCCGGCCCTGAACAGGCTGCCCAGGGAGGGGCTGGAGTCTCCCTCAGCGGGGATACTCCAGAGCCCTCTGGACACAATCCTGTGCCCTGTGCTCTGGGATGGCCCTGCCTGAGCAGGGAGGTGGCACCAGGGACCCTCTGTGCTCCCTGCCAGCGGGACCATCCTGGCATTCTCTGACATCGACACAAGTCACAGCAATCAGATCTTGACAAGGCTCAGGACGAAGGATCCTGTGTTTAGTGTGGGCTCTCCCTGACTTCCCACACAGCCACAGGTGTCACTGCTGTCACCAAAGGGTGATGGTGATCAGACTTAAAGAGCTCCACAGCCCACAGATGAAAAATCACCAGGTGAAGGCTGAGCTCTTAAGCTCTGCTTTACTGTAGACAGGAGGAATAAAGCACGGGAAGGGAGGAAGGATGTGTGTGAGAGCGTCCCACAGCGTTTTTCATCATACACAGCCAAGCCAACCACTCCTGCAAGTCCCAGTGATGCCTTCAACCACCCTGCACCACAACCCCCAGGGCAGGGAGAGCCCTCCAGCAGCAACATCCTTCAGAGATGGCCAGAAAATTCAGCCCTGGACTCAGAGCCAAGTTCTAACAACATTTAAAACAGGGAGCTCCAGCTGGAGCAAGCATAAAGATGGGGCTGCTGGAAAAAACCTGTGAATTCAGATCTGGATCTGTGTGCTGGAGAAAGCAGATGGGTGTTTGGGCGTAGGGCTTGGCTTACCTGTAAACCACGCAGTACATCTGAGGAGTGGTAATTTTAGACTCACTAGCACCAGCAAAGGTGCTAGCGAACGAGTTTAGGAAATCAAAGGAAGGTCTTCAGGGCACCATCTGGCTGCTGCAAGGAGCCAGGGAGAATTCCTGTCCCCTTTGCACACTCCACAGGGCCACTGCCAGCTCCTGCCACCCCCATCTCACAGCAATAGCATTTGTTTACTGCTGATCTAATCCACGAGGGCAAACTTGGTGTTTGCTCTCAAAGATCTGTCTTAAAATGCTATTATACACATCCCTTGGGTCAGAGTGGTATTTTAAGTGTATTGCAATGGAGAGATGTTTCCTAGTATTGTCTCTATTTTCTTCACTGAGCTGGGTCCTCTTTCTTGCAGACCTCCTGAAACACTGGGTGTTGATTTCCCAGCCTGTTTTGCTCTGTGATATTCATGCTGTGACTGCTGGGGCTCCTCAGCAACACAGGTACAGATGTTGCCACCACCTGAACATGTCGCAGCAAGGGCATTTGACTTTTGATTTTACTTTTTTTTTTTAAACATGAAGAAAATAATTTAAAATCTCAAATCTAACCAAATCGTTGATAACATCCCCATGGTTTGGGCTCATTCCTGCTCATGTCAAGTCCAATTTACCTCTGATGACACTGCTGCATATGGGAGGAGAAACAAATGTGGTGAGAGTGTCCTGCACACCACAAGTTGAACGGTAAATAATCACTAATGCCTTGAGTCCTGAGTTCTGAGGTGCTTTGTCTTCCAGTCAGCCAAAGCTTTGCAAGTGAGGGCATCTTTAATCTCCATTCCTGCCATGAACGTGCCTCAAGTAACTCTTTGTTTGTGGCTCTCTAGAGAACTTCTATGACACTGGCACTTTCGGTGAAAGCCTCTGAATCCCTCAGACTCCTGGGGCCAGGTGGGACACTGAGCTTCCATGTAAATACAGAAAAAGGAAATTCTGCTCCTTGCATGGTCAAGCTTTTCTTTGGAATCACTTGTGACTGAAGCCCATCAGAAGAAAATGGAGATCCCAACTTTTTGTACTGCAAAGGAACTTGTTATTTTAGGGAGTCTTCTCCTCTCCTGAGGGCTCTCAACATGGAATTTTGCCATGAAGCCACTGAGCAGCCTCTCACTGCCCCTTGGCTTTATCTACCAGGCCAGGCACATCCACCAGGCACAAAAAGTTTCTCTGAAGCCGGGGGCTGCCAAGAAGAACCATGTTGGCATTTAATTTTTCCCCAGTGAATGGGGAAAGATAGATTTTTGAAATAGATCAAAAACTCCACTGAGGGTGAAAAAATGACCTTGCAGCTCTGGAAGGTTCCCCATACCTAACACAGAGAGTTCCTGAAGCTCAGTTTAATGTCAGAGAGATGCCATCCCAGATCAAATGGGTAGCTGGGGGACAGCCATTTCCATTCCTGGGCAAGCAACACTTAAAAGGATAAACAAGAGCTAGCCACACAGAGGAGCACACTGGTTTCTTTTGCTTTCCTTGACATGGAAAGTGGCCTGCATGCCACCTGACACTCAGGGATCACTTCCCAGGCTATGGGAAATGAGCTGGGAAAACACAAGCACAAACCTCCTGTGGTTTATATGTCTGCGTCAGGCGAGCCGTGCAGAATGCAAAGGCAAATCTTTCAATCCTCCCCTCTCCCCAGCCCTGAAAGGCCAGCACAGTGCTCCATTCAGAAGGGGATTTACTGCAGGGTTTGGAAAGCAGCGAGTGCTAGACAGGAATCTTGCCCTGACTGAACCTACTTATAAGCCCTCCCATTAACAGGCAGTGCTGTGGAGAGGTGGTGGCACAGCGTGCACAGCACAGAGCTGTAAGTCACGGCAGAGGTTTGCTGAGTGAGCTGGGGACCAGCTGCATCCCTTTACTCCCTCAATAACACACTGATATAGGCACATTTATTTTCCTGTTGAAGCAGCTCACAGAATAAACGTGGGTCCCATCCAAGGGGAGATTACTGGGGGAGCAGATGTATGCTGCACTGCAAACAGTAAACTTATGGAGCCCTAATCCAGTACAATACAATTTAGTTTCATACAAATCCCTCGAAGAAAGCACCACAAACTGCTCTGCGGCAGCAGGGAGAGGAGCCTTGCTCGTGGCCGTGGCAGTGTGAGCCCTGCGCTTCCCAAGGCTGGCCCCTGCCCCATCTCTCTGAGATGTCTGCACAGCCCGTGCTCAGCTCATCCAGCTGGAACCCAAACGCTCCCCCCAGGGGATACCCCGAGCCTCCACTCCTGCTGGTAAAGTGCCTGGAGCTCCCGGGGCGAGCGCGCTGTGCAGCCATTAACAGCACCGGCACATCTCCTGCACACATCTGGGTCAGCAGCTCCCACACAGGGCAGGCCACGCAGGGAGGCAAAGGTGAGTCTGAAAAACCCTGAAACTTCACAGCAATAAGGAACAAATTCATGCAGGCTCATAATGACAAGGCAAAAATAGGAAATTGGAACTAGCGGGGCAAGGTGTAATAATGCAGCATTTAGCACGGGCAGCAGAGAACTGCAAATCAGTATTTTTAAGAGGCGACCTGAGGCAAGGAAGTGGCTCAGGGGAGAGGAGGGAGAGCTGTTCCAGTCAAATGGGCACAAGAGAAGATCAATCCCCAACCACGGAAAACTCTGAGGGGAGGGAGGTAGGAAGAGGGGCTGAGAGGAGCAGGGAGGGGATGAGATATCACAGACAAGCACATTGGAGAGGTGGGAGAAGTAAATCCGTAAGGAGCATGGAAACCCAGGAAGATATTTTCTTCAATTGAACATGAACAGCAAGAAGCAAGCAAGTTTTATTGGAAATGTAAAGGCTTCCTGTTTTATATCCTTGGCTTTAAATCTTCATTGGGAATCAGCACATGGCATTGGAAACAAAACCCAGCCGTCACCAAAGGCAGCTCGCTGCAATCGTTGTCTTGCTGGATCTTGCTTTAAATAGTCAATAGCCCAGTGCTATGTCTTGTGCTGATTATTCAAGAGCCATTATGATATCAGTGAATGCCTCTGATTGCATTTAATTCAAGTAGGCAATATATTTTGAATTCAACTTGCTCTAGCAGTCCTCCACTCTCCCTCCCCCAAAGTCTAACAGATCATTTAAAAGTGAGCAGGTCACATCCTGAGCTGTAGGTACTAACCATGTCATTTCTTCCTCTCCTAGGGGCTTTAAATCCTGCAACTGCTGCCCTGCCAGCGGGAGAGGTGACCCCACATTTGTCCTGCTCATCGCCGGCTAATAACCATTAGGGACAATGGAGCGGCTCCCACCTGCTGCCCAGGAGGAGCGCAGATCGCTCCCAGCGGGATGCCAGCGCTGACAATCTCCTCTCCTTTTCATTACAGGCTTTTGTCACTCTCACACCCCCAGAAACTACTCAGGAGGGCTCTCGGGGAATTAAACTGCAGTGACAAAGTGGGTCCTACCCCCTCACAAGTCAGCAAACACCGGCGAGCACTGAGGCCGTGAACCGGCACCGGGACCGCCCTTCCCCGTGAGGGGACGTGGGCCGAGCCCGCCCGGGGGACGCCGGGGACACCGGCCTTGGCCTGACAGGCTCAGCTCTTACAACACGGGCTCGGGTCACTCGTTCTCCGAGGAGCCCCGGCCCCAGCAGCACTAACGGGGCTCTGAACCTCCCGCAGCCCCCGGTGCCGGTGAGGCCGCACCGAAGCCCTGCTGACGGGAGGCCCCGCCATGGTCTGGGCTGGCGGGAGAGCAGCCTCGGTCACCCCCAGCCCAGAAAGCCAACCCCACACCACCAGCCCTCCGTGGGGCTGGCCCGGCCGCGGAAGAACAGGTTCTCTGCCCCCAACAGCAGCCCCATGCCCGGGACGCTGGGGCCTCTGGGCTGCAGGTTCCGCTGCACACCCTCCGTCCTTAGACGTTCTGCAAGGCACCTCGCCCCGCCCGCGGCAGCGCGGGCAGCTCCTGCCGCCATCCAGCAGCATCTCTGCCCCTCTCCAGCGCCTCCGCACATGGCAGGCCCAGGGAAGGGAAACAAATCCTGCAGCTCCATTTGCGGTGCAATATGGGCTGATGGACATAAAATCAAGCAGCTCGGCTGGCCTGGCAGCCCCTCAGCCGGTATAAATCCGCGGCGGCCGGCGGGGCTGTGCCAGCGCTCCAGCTGCGGCACGAGGTGTATCCGTGTGCTCACACCAGCCCTTTGTACGGCTCTGCTCGCACTTCCCTGAAGCAGCAGCAGCCCAGCCTCGCACTGCGGTGAAGTATTAACTCATACCCAACACAGTTTGTCTCCGAGGACCCTCTTGGCCCCTTCGTCATCCTGTGCTGACATTTTAATCGCGCTTTTGTGGGAGCCGGCTGGCAGTTTGTCATCAGGAATGGCGCGGCGAGGGGCCAGCGCGGGCTGCTGGCTGCGCGGCTGCCGAGGGGAGCAGCCCATTCTGACAGACTGAGCAATAATCTGAACTTACTGCGCTGAGCCTGTGGGACACCAGCCGGGCCGCTTTATCTTCTTCATTAAAGTGCGCTCAAAAAAAAAATCCATTTTCCTTTAAAGTCTCAGGAACAGATGGAGTAAAATTAATTGCGCCATTAAGTCCCGATAGACAATACCAGAGTGGTTTTCTTTCAACAGTGCATGTGTGTTACAAAGTGCTCTTCGTAAAAGGCAATTACTGCAACATTTGCCATAAAATAAAGGTTGCTTTAATGGGCAATAAACACAGGCTTCAAATTTGGTATGAAATGGGTCTCCAAAGGGCGCTGTTATAGGCAGCTCAAAGGCACAACTGACTTTAGTATTTCTGCTCTGGCTCCAGCTCAGCTAGTTCGGAGAACAATGATTTCCACCCTTGGATATTTTCTGATGGAATTATGTATGCCGTGGCAGCTCACGGCCAGGCCCTCCGAGCCACCTTTTGCTGGCTGGGCAGTGGTGGCCGGGCAGACTCTGGTGCTCTGCCGGCAGCCATCTGCCTGGTGACACAGGGACGAGGAGGAGCAGGAGAGGGCCGAGGCCAGGGCTGCTGCTTCTGCCGAGCGGAGAATAATAAAATCCCATTTCCTGACAGCAGATCCTTGCCAGTCTCAATTACCACTGGGTTTGTTTGATGCAAAGCCTGACATATTTATTTATATTTCTCTTAAACATAAAACACCCCAGAAAATGGATACCACATCCTTGCAAACAGAAGGAGGAGGCTATAAAAATGTGTGTGGGCAGTGTTCAGAAGACAAGAAACAATGGCATTTTCCACGTTTTTTGCTCTCTGGGCACTAAAACCCAAACCCAGTCCTTACCCCACAACTCCGCATCAAACGGTTTATGATGGCACTGCTGAACACAGCTTCTGAACAGGCTTATTTGAGGTCCTGACCAGAAACAACCCAGCAAATCTTCATCATTTGCACCAAATGGTACATTGTATTTGTCAACTTAACAGCCAGAGTCACCCTGGGAGTAAAACACTTCATATGTAGGCAGCTTTCTGTCCTACAGAAGCACTGCTGACAGTATCAAGACAGATGTCTCACACCCCCCACACACTCTTCCTGCAATAGCCTGTTAAAAATCCCCTCTTCTGCCTGGAACCCGTGTGGCTGTGCTGGGTGCTGCCACATCCCCACACACTTCTGGGTAGAAAAACAGTTTCTATCTGATTCTTGCTCAGATTTATTTGAAGAGGAGGGGAAATAATTTCAATTCATTGTATTTTCACATTCCAGTAATTACAAAGCGAGCATGACATACAAATGATCCATTAATTGAAATATGGGCTCTATGAGCTCCAATATTTATAGTGTAAATCCATATTTAATTAAATAAAGCCAATAATGCTCATTTCAAAGGGAACATTGAAGCTTTTTATTTAACCATGTAGTTGATGCAGTATGTGCTTGTTTCTCAACACCTTTCAGTAAATCACCATGGCTGAAAGAGGTGGGGGATGAGGGGGTGTGGGATGGCCTACTGAAGATCCCCCAGGCCCCCAACAAGCAAGTCCCTGCTGCTGGAGGTACTTTCCATCACTGTTATTATACACCAGTGCTGCTGCTTGGTAATAGCATCAGTCAGCACCTCTGACTGAGCAGCTTTAATCACCCACTTAATTGCCTTAATCGCCTTTTACATAACTAAGAAATCACAACACTGCAATTGTCTGACTCTGACACACAGTAACATCAGGGGTGTGACATTAATGACGTAATTATATTAATTGCCAGAAGCTAATGTTTCAGGATCTCAAGGTAACAGATGCCAGGCCCCAAAGCCAGGGCTGCTGCTCCCTGAGCACTCACTGGGTGCAGAGCAAAAGCCACCAGCAGTGATGTGAGCAAGGGCAGCCCAGCAAAATGGGCTTCAGCACCCTGGCCACAGAAAGCCTGGCACCTCTCACTTTATGTCATATACATACACACATATTTCTATTGTTTTCTTTGATACCTGGTGTTGAAGTGACAGTTGTGAGCTCTCCATGACAATTATACGGTGCAGAACTGATAAAGCCCCGTTCATCTGGGCAGCCCTGCTCCATGACAAGGTCTGGGTGCTGCTCCACGGAGAATGGAGCACTTCTTACTTCCTTGGAACAGGTTTTCATAATTTTCATCGATTTTACCATGATGACCTTTTCCTTCAGTTGATGGGGATTCAGATGCTACTTTCCCTTATAGGAATGTTACCCCATTTGTCCTTGCAGCACCATCAACCATCCCTGCTATGGTGTTTGTAAACTTTAAACACCAATCTGTTCCTGTTAGTGGTCAGCTGGCAACATTAACCACTTTTATTCCTTGTAAAACAAAGGACAGTGTGCTTTGGGTGGCCTTGCTCCAGTGCAAGCAGATACAAGGTGTTTGTATAGGTGCAAGAAACCCACAGTTCTCTGCACTGACAGGCACTAAGATTGTGGTTTGATTGCACAATAAACCAAATTTGAGGGGGGCAATTGCCTGGGGAAAAGCCCTGCAGCCTTCAAACTTGAAGTGCTGGTTGTGTATCAACTCACACTGCCAAAGCAAAGTTTAAAAAAAGTTGATAGGTGAGTTTGTCCCAGCAAATGCTTTCCTGGAGGGAAGTATCATCTGTCACCTCACAGCTAATGTAACACCAGCAGAGAGCAGAAAAGCCAACATAAACTTCTATCATATTTTTGGCTGAACAGACAGAAATGTAACCACAGAGCTACACCTGACTTGGATCAAATGAACATTGCTGGGATGTTCTAGGAATGCACCACCAGTATTATGCATCCTGAGGCTACAGCCTTGAAATGCCTCTCTATCTCCAACACACCCTAACACTGAGGTGTGAAGGCAGAGAGTATGTAAGCAACATAGAGTTATCTTTAGCCATCTACTGGATCCTCAGTGGCCTTAGCCTCAAATACATGACTCCAGTTTGTTCAGGATCTATGCTGGATTTAATCCTGTGCCTTTATTTAGCCCTCCAGTGCATATATCTACACTGGATTTTCAAAGCATGCAGTGCGAAGCTCACTCTGTCCTCTGGCAGAGCTCCCTACCCTCACTCAAACCCTGAGTAAGCCCCAAGTGATGATTCTACCTAAGGCTTCTCTTGAGGAGCCTTGTACAAACTCATTCCATGGTGTGCATCAACACAGAGCTGCAGGGGCTACGGACACCGGCTCTCCCTACCAGAAACCCAAAGGTCTAAACTAATGATGAGGAAAGCCCTGCAAGATGAGCATGTGGTACCCGTGGTGGCACTGTCACTGTCCCCTCCAGGGTAAAAATACCCTTTGCCACGCTCTGAAGCCAACCCAAGCATGAGTCCAAACCTACTGTGTGTTTTGTTGGCAAAGTGACTTTTGATGATTAATAAATTCTCAGAGTGCAACAATATCTACAGGAAAAAAAAAAACAAAAGGACATAGAATTTCCTGGCCCAAGGACCAATGGGCAGGAATTGAACAGTACACAACAAGATGGAACAGGAAGGCTGGTGCCTGTGCTCTCAGATCCTCATTACCTGTGCCTCATAAGAGTCAGCCAAGGAGTGGAAATACTCTCCTCTGAGGTTTTGGCACAGGGTCTAATCATGCATTTGATGGAAGAAACCCCACTGGCTCCTTCCAACCCCATCCTGGCCAACATCAGCACAGGAGACAAGCGGCTGCCTCCAAAAGTGGCACACAGCAGTGAAAGGAGGTTTTATTGCTTCTTAAACTCTATTTACAACTACTGCACCATCTCAAGAGCTAGAGAGGAGCCCTCAGTATGAGCTGCATGCAGTAAACAAGATGCTAAGAGCTTTCATGGCTTTTTAGTGCTAATGACAATTAATAATAAATGGATACTGTAATATTCTATCCAGTGAAAGGCTTCATGGGCATGCAACTTCCTGCACCCCATGCTTATGGACCACTGACTGTGAAAAGTGAGGCAGGGTAAAAGTTAAGGAAGTTAAAGAACAATGACTGGGAGCAGAATAACAGGACCAAGGTGCCCTAGGATACCTGACATTAGGGCTGAGGTTTTCAGCAAAATCCCAGAATTCCAGACTGGTTGGGGTTGGAAGGGATCTTAAAGCCTGTCCAGTCCCACCCCCTGCCATGTGAAGGGACACCCTACACTCTCCCAGTGGAACAGGGATTCCTATTGCTGCAAGCCTCATCCAGCCTGGCCTTGGACACTTCTGGGGATGGGGCAGCCATAGCTTCCCTGGGCAGCCTAAACAGGCCAGCCTTTCACTGGTGGCTGTGGCAAGGTTGGTTTCTCTCTCTGCAGAGCAGCAGTTGATGCCCTGTCTCCAGAGCCTCACACACCCTCCTGAGGAGCACTTTGAGATACTGAAGGAGGTACACTGGAGAAAGAGAGCCCTATGGAAACCCTCAGGTCCTGCAGTCTTCATGCTTAGATTTCAGAGCTTGTTAACGAAGTAAAAAAGGACAGGATCAAATGCCCACAAAAATAAACCCCAAATGAATCTGCTGAACTCCCCCATTTCTAGAAGGGTCTTCACCTTTGCAGTTCTGCATTGCTTAATTCATAAATGTCTAACTCTTTATCCCTAGGAAGCTAATTATTATGAAAGGTCAAAATAAATAGCCACACTTGTACATAAAGCTGTTGTTAATATAGAGAAGTAGACAGCTCCAATTTACAGGCTATTTTGTTGTTATAATTACAGAGCTCCCTTCACCAGTGAGTTTGTAACCATTTGGTTTAATTATGAGCTGAGGGGAAGAGGAGGGGGAGGAAGGACAGCCGTGTCCCTCCAGAACAGCGTTTACCCAGGTATCATGATGGAGTACGTTGAGCATAAGCAAAGTCAGCTCCTGTGGGATTCCCTAAACACTTCCCTAAAGACCTTGATGCTGGAGCTGGGAAAGCAGATAGCAAAGGGTTAAGCTGCAGCCCATTAGAAATGTCCTTTAGAGCTGGGTCTGTTTTTCCTTACAGAACATTAGGCTCAGTGGGGCAGGCAGAAACCCCTGTGGTGCCCCCATTAAAAAAGATCAAGTCGCACATGTTGATATCACAGCTTCACCCATACTGTAATTTGTCTGACAGCAGCCAAGGCTGCTAGGCCTGGCCAGGGAGGACCAGGCTGCCTTTTAAAGAGAGAGACCCAAATCCCTTTAAAAAAAAAAAAAATGGTGGCCAGACAAACGGCTTAACAACATAAAGATGCAATAAACATTCCTGCCACTCCTCCTCTCCCACTGGAAGTGGGATAAAGCCCAGCACAGTACAAAATAATCCAGTAAAGGCACTTCTGGAGCACTAACAAAATGCTCTGGTGCAGTCAAAGCATCATCCTCTTTTTTTTTTCCCTCCCTTTTCTTTTTTTTTTTGCCTTAATGCCAAAGGCATTAAAAGACATGAAAACCACTCCATTGAGCTAGGTGAAACGTTAATCCATTGGCCTTACTTTGCTGGGAAACCAGGGTTTGAATGAGGCCCAAGGCATAAATGAAATGAGTTTAGTGATCTCAGTTTAATTCTTAATAGGCCACAACAGGCACTGCAGATACAGAAGATACAATATTAGGAAATCAAACCCTTTCAGAATTGTTTTTTCCTTTCGGCTAACGAGGGTCAGGAGAGAATTAATACAGAAACTTAAACCTTAAGCCAACCTAAATAGCTCTCTATGCAGTCAGAGTGCAGGAGAAGCAGGGAGATGCTGCCTGCAAGGCCCATGGGTGAGGAGCCATTCTGCAGCACAGCAGATGCTGGAAAAGCTGATCTGCAGAAAGTTAAGGCTCCATTCAAAGCACAGGAGGATTTCCAGTGATACCTCAGCAGGTTTGGAATCAAGCCTACATAACTGCATGATCTGAGCAGTCCCACCAAAGCCCAAACTTCAGGGATGTTGGTGGCATCCGTCCTCAGGCCATCTTGAAAGCCACAGATTCCTCCCAATAAGCTGCAGTGGGAGGAAACAGACCCAACTCCCATCCCTTCCCTAGGATCATCCTCAGAATAAACAGTGCCAGGAATGCCGGGTAAAGAGATGCTTCAATCATGTTTACATGGGAATTTTAGTTCCTTGCAGAGTTTTCCTAGCACCAGCTGTTGTAGTGGATAGATTTAGTGGGGGTCTCAGGTGGAAAGTCAAACCTTTTAAATGAAGATATTTTGTCAGTACTGAGAAATATCAATTTTGCTTTGCAGGGGGATAAGGTGTCACTTTTTCATTCTCACAAAAAAGGAAAGAAATAATGCATCAAGACTGGATAACTGAGCTGAGAAGAAAACCAGCAGCAAAACAGTTTTTCAGATATTTAATAAAAGTAAAATCTTTTAAAATGCAATGATGAAGTCCAGCTTTAAGCTCATTGATAGAACCAGTGGCTGAATTCTGAGCCAGTATCTTGCTAAATCCTCATGGTTTCTCTGGCTCTCTCCCTTTGGCAAGGCTCTTCTTGCTGTTCATTCTCCCACACTGGCACGTCAGGAGCTGATCCCGTGAGTCTCAGCAGATTTATCCCCCCGGAGGCTGGGACACTCCTCTCCCTGACATCAAAGGCAGCTGTGTCATGTGCCAGGAGAGCCCAGCCAGCTCTTCCTGCCTCACAAGAAGCTGGGGAAGATCCGGGGCCATTTGGAGGCTGCTCTGTGCCAGCTCCTTTGTCTGAGCTCAGCCCCGTGTGCCCCTCATGAGGAGAGACCAGAGCTGTGGGTGGCCGTGTGGTGGAGTTGTCCCAAGGCACTGCAGGAACGAGGGAGAGCAGGATGAAGGCAGGAGGAAGGGTGAACGGGATGGCAGCTGTAGGACCAGTCATGCAGCCCATTTCTCCAGGGCTCACTCCTTCCCTCCTGCACCCCCAGGGCCCTGCCTACACACTCCTGTTGGCTCCTGAGCCTTACTTTGCTGGGAAAAAGCAAAGTAAGCTCCTGAGCTCTGCACAGTGATCCTTTCCCCATTGCTGAGCCACACACCAGGATAACACAGCACCACGGCCCCTTTCTCTCAGCCCAGTGGGCCAGTCCATGCCAAAAATCAAGGATATTAGGTGCAACAGCCAGAAAACAACAAGAAGGAAAGCCTCCTCCGGGCCTCAAACACCTTCAGAACAGCTCACTAAGGTAACAGAAAGCAAATTCACAGCCTACAGAGATACATGGCATAAATCCTTCAGGATGCTGTCTTATCTAGCCACACAGAAATTTAATCACCAAAGTCGCTGCACAGCGGGGTGGTGAAATACATCTTAGTCTTGATGCCTTTCAGAAAACAAGTTCTTCTCTTAAAAGGTGCTGCAGCAGTGGCACATTGTGTGTACATTTGTATGCACACACATATATATTTATACATATATTTATATGTATAAATACATGTATCACTTGTACAGAACAGTGTATAATGGCATTTCCAACCAGGTGGCTCCATTACCATTCAACCCATGATTGTACCAAGGGAATAAGAATAATTTAAAAGTTTACCAAACAAATTAAGGCATGCTTGGCAATGCATTCCTAGGATAAAGTGCCCTGAGCTGGTATTCAGAAGTCCCTTCTGCACTGAGCATGAGGCTCATCAGATTTGACTCCTGATGTTTTTGGTGACTGGAGATGTGGAAACTGCTCAGCCTGCACATGCCAGATGGCCTCCCCCTTCCCTCAAAGTGAAAATTATGGGACAGGATATGGGTTCAGCTCAGTCCCACTGCCACAGCCTCCCAAGGGGGCACCTTGCCATGTAACCTCAGTTTGGAGGGGCAGGTACAGATCATAACCCCAACAGAAGACTGCAAATGAAAACACAGGAGTTGGGGATCCTAGGAAAGGCTGAGAGACTGTCACTGGGGAGTCTGTGGACAGACAGTGAACCAAGGCATGTAAAACACAGTCCAAACTAAAAGTAGGAACAGGTTTTGGGTTGTGCCTCTTTAGCCTTTTCATCCCTTTCAATCTACAATAACTCTTTCTTTCTGCTCTGCTCAGTGCTGTCCTGTGGCTTTGGGAAACACCAAATGTGTTTGACTGAAAAACATGCTTCAGAGTTAACCAAGGTGCAGTCCACACTGATAATGTATTCCTGTGCATAATGGCCTCGAAGTGCTGTATTCATGTATGAGCTTTCTCAAAATTATTAATGGAAGAGATCATATAAAATATTGCTCCTTAATATGCCTGAAAGACTCCCATAAATGCACAGAATCTGACTCTGCTCTTTGAACAGGCACATGAGCCCTGAGTGCAGCCATGATACACCAGCACTAAAGTACTGCAAGGAAGGAGAAAATCAGGAATGTCTCAGGCAGGAACCCAGCTCCCTGGGCTCCAGGCTGGGAGCACGTGAACGTGCAGCCACCGTGCTGTCACATCACACCGGGTTGCCATGGAGATAATTGCAATGTCATAACTAAAGGCTAATGTCAGCACCAGGTTTTACAAGGAAATGATTGGATTGTATTTTTAATTTACCCCCAAATTATTGCAACTCCTCAATCGGGAAGAAAATGAGAATTGTATATTTAATTTTTTGACAGCAACAGAGCAGAACATTGTGGTTTAGGATCTAGAAGTTTTTACATCACTGTGTTTTTCTGAAGGTGCTCTCAGGTGTTTCTGTACACAGCTGTATTGAGACAGCAAGATAGAACTCACAGGCAACACATACATAATAATAATAATAATAATATACTTATAGATTATGCTGCATGTGTACATCTATACACTGCTCTCCCAGGCTGAGCCTCATTTAGCAACTCTAACTGTTTTATTAACAATATTAATCAATACTTTCAAAATGCTCTCTTGACCTGAGAGTTGTTAAGCTGCTCTCTGGTAAAAACACATGAAACAAAATGAAATTTTAAATTATCTTCACACTTGTTCTAACATGCTCTTTGCCCTTTCTGCCTGAACTGGTGCCTTCCAAGCTCCCGAGCTAAATCCAGGCCAGCATGGGGCCAAATTGCTGTTTTCTTTGGGACTAACTTCAAAGTCAATAAGCTTTTGCACAGCTCCAGTCCCTGGGATGCTGGGAGTGAGCTGTGGTGCAGGGCTGATGGCAGCACTGTCAACAGCACGAGACAGGGAGCTTGGCAAGGTGGAGACCAGCCGTGCTGGAAATGTCATGTGCACACCTGGCATCATTCACAACCCAAGATAATCAATACTGTCATTGGTGCAAAAGCAGCTGCACCAAAAGCTCTGCTGTGCAGCCCATTCTGAATGCAAGACTCAAAAATACCATGCAAAAGCACAAGTGAAGAGACTAAACCTGGATCCCTGCAAAACAGATGCAAGAGAGGAAAGTGTTCATCTTAGCCTGCTGTAACACCACTTGTTTGTTACATGGATAAATTATTATTGCAAAAATGACACAGACTCAGCCCATGGAGGTTTTACTGCTGGTGAAACCCAGATGTGTCATCTGTGTCACACAGGACATGGGCTGCTCTGGTTGTGAGTGTCCCACATTCCTGCACTCAACATTTCTCATTCCTGGCAAGCACCAGGTGTCCCACAAATCACACACATGGCCTCCCTGCAGAGGGGCTGTGTCCCACCTCAATGATCACAGAATGTTTGGGTTGGGAGGGACCTTAAAGCCCATCCAGTGCCACCCCTTGCCAAGGGCAGGGACACCTTCCACCATCCCAGGCAGATCCAAGCCCCAGTGTCCAGCCTGGCCTTGGACACTTCCAGGGACCCAAGGGCAGCCACAGCTTCTCCAGGCAAGCCCCAGAGCAGAGCTGCAGCTGCACAGATGTGATCAATAGCCACAAGAAGGAGAAAGAATGAGAAAAGAAAGGTGAATGCACAGAATCTCTAAGCTGGCTTGAAGGAAAACTGAAACAAAGGTAAAGGAAATACTTTTGGAAACGTTGCTGTTTTCTAATTGTTGGCAACTTGGGTTTGATGCATAAGGAGGAGAAAATGGTCTAAAATTATAGTAATTTTAAACTCTGTTAACACAATTGCCCTTCTCTTCCCTCATATTAGATGGTTCCGCTGCCCAAAATGAATTCCAGGAGATAAATAGTAAAGCATTTTCCAAAATCAAAATCCTTGTTCAGATCAATTGCACCCAAAACCTGAATGATGACACACAAAGCACTCACTTTTTTTGGCAGTTTAATGCCGAAGAATTTATTCCCATTGTCAGTACGGTATGGATTATTTGAGTATTAGGAGGATATACATTAAAATATAATGTATCTAATGTATAAAACGTAATGACTGCAGTGAGAGCAACATCCCATTTGAGTAGAGAAGCAGAAGTGGGCTCTGTTGGAAGCAATTTGGCCCAGTTTGGAAAAACTAGCTGTTAAAAATCATAGGCAAATCCCAAACTGGCTGTTACTAGCTACCTTCAGCAAGCTCTGCTTCTTGCCTCTGCTGCCAGCTCTGGCCAAGCTCAGCCCACCATTGCCTGCTCTCCTTCCCTGAGCTTTCAGGCCTGAGCACCAAAGCCTCATTCCCTTTCCATGCCCCACTGACCCCCTGCAACGTGTCCCATCCGGGAAATCTCGAAGCAGAAGGGTTCTCCGGCAGAATAAACTCAGCTTTAAGGATGCCACCATCCCCTTGGAGTCACAACACTGTCTCTTCTGTCTCACACAGGATTGCTAGAAGAAAAATGAGCACATTGGGAAAGGTACCAATTTAGTGCTCAGCACATGACCGAAAAAGAAGGCACAATGGTGTGAAAGTCAGCCAGTAATAAGTAAGCTGCAGTTCCATAATTTCATAGGAAAATCCTTGGGGCACAGCCAGATTCTGAAAGAAGAAGGCTGTATTTATAGCAATCAGTGTGGTTTGACATATTTCCCCTAATATGCTAAATTACTCCTTCACTATCATCATAACTTCCCCTCAGTCATTCCTCAGCATCTTCTATCAGGCTGGCCTAAAAGCACTTAGGGAGCTTCTCCGGCTGTGACCTCTTTAAGAGCGCGTTAATTCCGGCAGCAGCGGCGCGGGCCGAGCCCGCCCGGGCCGCAATTACCCTGCCCGGGGCTGCGGAGAGCGCGGGGCTGCTGGGCTCTAACACGGCTCTGCTGCTCCTAATCCCTGTCCTTCCGTCCCTCCCGCGCACTCCTCACCCCTCTGCCCATCTCGGGTCATTAAATCCCAGCGGAATGGAGCGCTTCCATCAGCCTGGCACACAGCAATTGCCCCGGAGGAACGGCAGCTCTCCCGCTCTCCTGGGGAGCCCGGAGCACGGAGGCATGAACCAAAGACCCCCGGCAGTCCCTGAGAATCGCTGCATCCTCCACTCCAGGACTGCACCCTGGACAATTTTATGGATGACTTGCACGGTCCGTGGTTATACAAAGCTACCACTACGAGCCATTTATTTAACAACTTGCCCTGATTTCTCACTCGTGATGATGTCCACTCAAGCTCCTGGCTCTGCTGTGTGACACTCTGTGTGCATCTCTAGAGAAACAAAGTCCTTGCCCTGAAGAATCTAAACTCTGAAGAGGCAAATCTGTTATGATGAAGCATGTCAAACCTGATCACCATCCAGCATCTCTGCATTTGCCTCTGCTCATCCTTCCCAGCCAGCCTCAAAAGAACAGTCATTACAGCCCTGCACAATTTCTGTGTAGCAATCGCTGGCTTGTGTGAATAATGATGTTTAGCATCTTATCGGGTTATTCCATAACAAATACACCCAGTGATACTTTTATAATGATCATCTCAACACTCTGCTGTGCTGTCCTCAAAATACTAAGTAACAATAACGTAGTTCTGATTTTATTTTTTAAACCACCTGCATTCTCACATCAAACAGAGACTTTTCCTGTAGAGCCAGAACTGGAAAAAGGATAATGCCCCTTTTTTTAAGGAAGGGATGTGGGGGAAAAGAAATAAAATCATGCTTCTTCAACCTTTTTTCCTCCCGCTACTCGGGTGCTTGTCTTTAATGAGCAGCTCCAAATGACAGCTTTAATCACTGCCTCTGGCCACTGAAAGAGGCCGCTAATGATAGGAAAGAACAGAGGACCATTTGCATCAATCAGCTCTAGTCTAAATCACTTTTTATGATAATGCATCCAAGCGAAGAAGAACGTCTCTGATGTCTCCTGCATGATGATGTACCACAGTGCTGTCTCCTCATCTCAGACCTCCACATAAATCTCTTAAAGATGCACACACACCCCACCCTGTGCTGCCAGCGCTGGGCCTCGTTTTCTACACCATTAATGATCTACCACCAGGGTAGATTCAGGAGAGGTTAAGCAATCAGTTCATTCAGTTTTCACTTTCTGCCGGGGATGCCCACTGCTCCGGGAGGAGGGGAGGGGAATACACAGACAATGCCTGGGCTGTCAAACAAATACAAATTTAGGATCCACAAAATTCCCAGTTTGCCACCCGTTACCATCAGGGACTGGCAGAGAAAAAATATTGGGCAGAATCCGGAGGGTGCTGCCTGCTAGAGCATCACATATCTTCTACACACAGAACTGAACTGCTGCAAAAGCTTTGCTCTTGTGAGTACACTTTGTTTACACAGGAGTGCTTTCAAAGTGACTAATCCCATAAACACAGATTACTCCCCCACCCACGGAAGGGTTTATGGGATTAAGCACCGTTCTGTAACACTAAAACAAAAGACCTGGTCCTGCACAAGACAGTGCCCTGATTAGACACTGGCCTGAGACAGAAGATCTTGGCTGAATTTCTGACAGGCTGAGGTGCCATGCCCAAACCAGCAGCTCCTCATCTTCCCAGGCTGCAGCTCTGTGTGTGAAGAGTTTCAGTGGCACTGGCCACAAGACCCATATGCACACATCCATTTATTCTGTACAATCCATACAGACACCCAGGGTCCTGCACAAACACACCCTGACTTGGCTGAGTCTCCTGGGTGCTTCTACTCAAAAACACCAAAGCAAACAGAGGTCCCACAAGCAAGACTGAGGTCCCACAGCAACCCCCACTCACCCAAGCAGCCCTGTGTGGAAACAGGGGGAATTCAGGCTGGCCCGGGTGCCTAATTGCCTCTGGCTACCTCAGTGCTCCCAGGCTGGTGCTGCTGGCTGACCCAGTGACCTGTGGCCTGCTGGTGTGCACTGGGGCTGGTGAGCTCTGCTGTCCAGCCCAGCTCTCCTGGGATGCACAACACCCTCCTGCTGGGGCCTGTGTCAAAACAGCCTCTCCCTGTCAAAGCAAACTAATGGATGCACCAGCAGAGCCACCAGAGTCACGGGGGATGCATATAAATACACAGGGCTGCTTTTATTGTTTCCCTGAAATAAGGGGGAAAAGAGAGGACAATGTTAATTTGGTTTTGGAGTTTCTCCTGGCTGGCAGAATGCTGGATGGAAGAAATGACAACCATTTCCCTGGCAAGTGCTCACAGTACTCAGTCTGATTCTCCAACACTGCCTGCAGAGGCCATGGGAGCAATGCCGAGGACTTTATGCTCTTTTAGTTTTGACTGACACTTCTCAGGACATGCTAATCACCTTTCAGGGAAAAAGAGATGGAAAAGGTCCCCAAATAGGCAATTTTATTTAATCTACTGATGTTAATAAAAAAGTTCTTTTTGCTTACGGAAACAGGTTAACCTCTGCAGGGTTTAATCTTCCCCAGCAAAGGGGGCTCACCATGGTAGTTGAAGCATGGACACTTTTAATCTCCTGATTAAAACCAGGACTACTGTGACTGTATTTATCAGGAGTAAAGGATGGACGAGAGGGATTTATTTAGAGGGAGCAAAATGCTAACTGAAAATTATGATACCACAATTCTCTAGATGAAAAATCCTTCCAAGAAAATTGCCTTTTTCGCAAGACATCAGGTTCTGGTGGATCATTCAGGCCACACGTGGGCAGAGTCACTAGGGCTCCCAGTAAAGCATGTGGTTTTTGGTGGAAGGTGGCCAGGCTGCTCCCAGCAATCTGATACCAGGGTCCAGAACAGCTAATGGGAAGACTCACAATGGCTTCAGTGGGCTCTGTACTGGGGCTTTAGAAAATGCAATTAAAAAAAAAAAAAGAAAATAGAAAAAAGAAGGAAAAAAAAAAAAAAGACCAGAGCAGTATACAACAGCTGTAGTCATCCTAAGCCTTTCTTTTTTGCAAATGCTTCCCTTGGCGGCTTTATTTCATTTTATTATAATAAACTTCAAAAGGTGTATTTGATCTGCCAGCATTTTTTTCCCTGTCCACCAGGAGTTCATTTCAGCTGTGCAAGGCAGCAAATACTGTACATTAGGTTAATTTTCATTTCAGCTGTACAACATACATTATTG
The DNA here is from genome assembly GCA_013400575.1 of Peucedramus taeniatus. Lineage (NCBI taxonomy): Eukaryota > Metazoa > Chordata > Aves > Passeriformes > Fringillidae > Peucedramus > Peucedramus taeniatus. Next base: position 416,004 of record WBNO01027183.1, on the reverse strand, counting down.
TTTCACTGCTTGGCTTAAGTGAACTCCTGATGGATACAGTCAAAACCATACCAGCAGATCAAATGCACTCTTTGAAGTTCCCTACAATGAAACATATTAAAAAAAAAAAAAAAAAAAAAAGGAAAAAGCTTTTAGAAAGCTTTAAAATATCCTGAATTGTTTGGAACATTTTAATGTTTTGGCTTGTCCCTTCTAAAACCAAGTAATGAGAAATTTCATGCTGTCTGTCATCCTCTCCAGCTTTTACTCCCAGAAGAAGTTATATTATGGATGAAGTATAAATTAATCTCTTTGCTGAATGGTTCAACTTAAATGAGCTCGAGGTGATTACAAACCACATCAGCAGATGCTGTATATGGTGGCTTTAAAGTAAAAAACCCAAACCAACTGACACTGGCGTGATTTGAAGGCATGCCTCTGAAGTCTACAAACCATCTTCAACTTCAGTCCAGGAACATTCTAAATTTCATTGTAAATCTCAGTGAGTAGAACACAGCCTTTGAAAATGTCACCATGAAATTCCCTCCTTGTCACAAGGCCTCCCCCAGTTCACCAAGAATCCTGCCCCTTCCCTTGTGGACTTCCACTGGTTAAATTGAATTATCCTTTTGTTTTCTTCACCTCCCAGCTTATCCTGATTCATTTTACTGAGCCAGCACAGAGTACAACCCATGAAAGGGCAGCAAACTACACATGGGAAAGGCTGGAAGTTCCTACACCAACTTTACCATCAGTAGATTGTGATATGGAGCTGCATCCCAATGAACACACTCCTCAGCATCTGGAGGAGACAACCTGACCCTGACTTCAGGCAAACTGCACTCAATTCTGATTTGAGAACATGTAAAGCTTGTGATTAAACAGGATTAACCCAACAGGATCAGGTCTCTAGAAGAAAGTGGTTTCACTAACAAGTTCTTAGAGAAGAGCCCAAGGGCATTGGAAGGCTCACAGATTATCACCAATGGAACAAATGTCAGAGATGTTCAACCAGAGCAAAGTGAGCTGAGTATCTGTGGTTTGGGGTGATTGCCCAAGTGAAATGAGTGCAGCGGTTTCAACATCCCGGAGGTACCCGCGGCACCCCCTGACCCTGGTACCCCTCCCCAGCACCCGCCTCTCCTGGCCTGGGGGTGCTCCCAGCAGCTCCTGGCCACCCCTGCTGACACCCCGAGGGTGTTCACCCAGTCAGGAGCTGTCACCAGGGTGGGCAGACTTTAAATGGCTCCGTACTCCTGCCAGCCTTCTGCCAGGGATTCACAGAGCTGCGCTTCCCTCCCGTCATCATCTCACCGCCAACATCCCATTTTGGACCCAGTAACGAGCATTTCAAACACCCCCCACTGAAAGGAGGAAAAACAAGACACTTTGTGTACACCATTAGTTTTACGCATCTTGCAAATGCAGTTCCCCAGCTAGAAAATCTCCCACAGCTTTTGCTTCACTTTGAACAAAATCACGATGGACTTCTGATGAATAGCTCAGCTCAAAATACACTTGGAGGCTTTTCCTTGAATTCTGACTTGGGAGTAAATAACCTGCAGTGAAGCTAATTGTATTGAAAATTCAGAATATTGAGGAAATGTTACATGTGATAAATATTTACCCTAAAGGAATTCAAAGGGAGTCTGTAACAATTTATTTCTAACCAATACCAAGTAATATTAAATTGCAGGGAAAATGCAGCCCCAAACCCTATATTTTTCCAACTTGTACTAATGATTGTTCTTTGTGAAAAATGCCAGACAACAGTATCCTTTAACCATACACAACCATGTGGGTTCATACTCTGCGTTAGCATTTTTCATCCCAACGTCCTCTGCAAAACAACGGATTGATGCTGCTTTCACTTAAATTGGTGTAACTAATTAGACCCAACTAGAATTACTCCTGATCCTATTCATGTAAACAGTCTTGATGACTTCAGTGGTGCTATTAGTGAAAATAAGGACTCACACAGAGCAAGGATTTATGGGCTCAAATCCTCTCTATTTGAAGCCTGAGTAAAATGCAGCCAATTCCAATGCAGAAGGAGAAAGCTGAGCTGTGCACAGCTGAGGAGTGGAAGAGGAAAAAAAGGGGAACATTTTTGGCCAAATAAATTGGGAGAGAAATTTCTCTGTGAAAGAACTGTCAAATAAAAGACCTGGTACAGAGATTTTCAAAAGAGGCACCTGGAGAGAGGCAGGGAAATTCAGAAGGCACCAGAGCCACCGGAGGCTGTGAGCGCTCAGCACCCCACAGCTTCCACCAGGGCCCTCGCTTGAGAAAGGTATTTGAGAATGTTGATCCACACAGGACTTTTCCTTTAAGCTTAAACCAGGGATGACACACATGGAAATGTAAATGGTTTCATTCTGAGCTTGAAAATTCAGATCAGCTTTGTGTTTCAAATGAACCAGTTCATCTAGCCATCGCAGTGCCTAAATTCAGTCCCTCAAGCTAATGCTAAAGCAGATGATTACAAAATAAAAGGTTCTCCTAAAAAAAAAAAAAAAGGAAGAGGGGGAGAAACTATATTAATCACTACCAGAAAACATCTGTTTTTAAATGAGGTGTTTTTGATCTACACTGTTTGTGATGCAAGAGGAAGGCTTTGCCATCCATATGACAACCAGATCTTCATTTTGTTGGGATTAGGGGTCAGCACAGGGGACTGGGGGAGGGAAGAACGGGGAGGGAGCAGGAGAAAGATTTCTGTAATAAGTGCCAGGATGCTTACTTTGTAAACACAACCTACAGACCACGAGCCACAAGTCTACTCTCAATGTTTCTGCTTGATTTATAAGAGGATGGATCAATTAAAAGGTGAAGGTTTTATCTCATTTGCAGATATATGAGAGGCTTCTTTTCAAACACCTTTAATTATACACCAAGTGTAGGTTCAAAATGAAGATGCTGCAAACAGACACTTAGGAATTGTCATTTCACACACAGGGAAGTTCTGTTTCTGTTTATCATTTCTGTAGCTGAAACTGTTTCAGAAAGGACAACATCATCAGGGTCTTTGCTCCATGACAGCAGGAAGATGGAGCAGAGACCTGACTCTGCCACCAGCAGACCAAAAACAGAATTGATCAAGTTTCCAAGTCTTGTTCCCAGGGTTTTAAAATAAAGTTAAATGGTCTGGAGAGAAAAAAAGAGAATAAAGGGATAGTCATTTACCCAAGAATCAAGTCTGAGTTCGTCCTGCAGCAAGTGAAGGACATCTTGATGTGGAGAGAGCACTACAGTGCTGAGACAAGCACTGCACCAGTTGCTTTTTTCATCTTCATTCACCCATGGCTGTGGCATTTCAGCTGACAGTGCTTCAGGCCACTCCTCCCCGAAATGACTGGAATTGGCTTTCTGATCTGACAGAGTAAAGGGGTTCAAAAATGCTTGAGGATGTTCAGGTAAAGGTTTAGAGTAGCTCAGATTATATTCCTGCAAAGATACTTCCTATACATGGCAGGCAGTCATGTCTGTTTGCCTGCTGTGCCAGAAACTATGTTAAAAAAATCTGGTTTATTCACACATATGTAAAAGTTCCTCCCAGCTCTGGATCCCATGGAAAGCAAGTACCTCAAAGCACATTTCTTTGGAGGATTTTGTCTGACCCACCCTTCTTGTCACCACCTTTCCTGTCAGATTCTCTCTCCCACCACAGCTGAAAAGTATTGCCTTAGAAATATCTCTGTATCATTTATTTTTTCTGCATCTTCTTACTGCTCACAATAAATTCAGAAATCACATCCAACACATGAAAGGGAAGTTTCAGATTCCAAGAAACATGAGAAACACAATTCAAGCATTGCATTTCCTCCTGCATCATGAAAAAGTACAAGGACAGAAGTTTATTTTTCACTGAGAGTGACACAAGCATCTGACAACCTGCATTATAATGAACGTAATTATTTTAATGTTGTGTTTAACATTGCTCCTTATCTTTCCCAGTACACACAGCAGTGTATGGTAGGGTGAGCAGGGTAAGTGAATACATCACTCCTTCCCTCCTTCTACTCCCCTTGCGCTTTAACAGTGCACAAGAGCGCGCGATTAAAATGGCTTAATTAATCCTCAGGCTTTAAAGGATGGCAGCAGCAATGTTCAGCTCGTGTACAAATGCATGCAACCACTTCCAAAGGAGATATTGAGGATCTCCTGAAGTGCCTGAAGAAGGAAACTCCACTGTTATCTTTGTACCCGGACTCAAGATCAGGGATAAGGAGCGGGGTCCTGCCAGGAGCCCAAGGACACCACAGACCCTGCTCATGTTTTGTGCCCAAGGATCTCTCCCAAGAGACTATCCAGGCATGCATTCATGGAAGAACATAAACTGAGACAGCTTTTCTGCTACATGAGCTACATGTTCCTCCTATTTCCCTCTGATTCCCCAGATGACTGGCAGCCATCCAGTTACACACCTTAGAGGCCAGGATGAACTTTGCTATTTCCATTCCGTTATAAAGGCCCAACCATCCATTTCAGATCCTGGACCCACTGTGGATATCCTTCCCTTTGTCACCTGGTGATTAAAGCTACAACAATATGCTCTCCGTGGGTCAGTTGGAAATTTGAGCTGGAGAAAAAGGCTGCTGCCTACTCATTAAGTGGTGTGTCACAGGGAAAGCTGATTACAGCCATGCTCCCAAATCTGTGTTGGCTTCTGATTAGTTTTCTGGTAGAATTAAGGTTCTGCTTTTGACCTACAAAGCAGTGAATGCTTTGGGCACTAATTACTTAAAAGCTCACTCCTCCCCCCGTGCAGCAACATGACAGGCTGTGGTTAGTGGGTGTTCTCGAGCTGACAGTCCCTTGGGGGTTATTTCACTGCAGAATGAACTTAAATAACTCAAGTCCTATCAACACACGGGAGCCCTTAACTCAGAGCCCAGACAAGCTCTTTAATTCTTTCATCCAGGGACATAAGTTAAGCCTTACAGACTGCAGGCACTGGGGCTGATGTGACAGATCCACCCAGTGAGCAGCTGGAAGGGACGCGCTGGGAGTGGCTTGGTGCTGTCACAGAACTGCTCGGGCTCCCCAGGGACAGACAAGTGCTCCACCCTTAGCTGGGAGCTCCTTCTGCCCAAGGAGCATCCCCTGGGGCAAGGAGGGATTAAAGTGGGAAGGTCCCAGGGCAGGGAGGGCCACAGTGTGGTTCTGAGCTGAGGCTTCAACAGATTACTTTTGTGAACTCTTTAGAGAGGATATAAAAATGAAAAGTCTTAGCCCAGGTGGCACCAGCCTTGACCAGGGGCACCTCTTGCTCTTAAATTCTCTGAGTTTATTGGACCTTCCTGCAAAATCCACCTTTCCTCTTGGGATGGATCAGAGACTTCATATGGCTGGTTATGGTAACTGTGGCTCCTGCTGCCAACCACGCAGATTAACTTTCAGCACAGCTGGGGAAAAGAGGCCAGTAGTAATTTGTATCAATTTGCACATTTTGACAATATAACAAAGTTTCAAGGTAACATTACTTAACATACATTTTCAAGTAACATTTTCCCCAGGTCCACCAGGTGTCCATCACCTATCCAGTGATAACTCAAGCAGCAGTTCCCAAGATTCTTGTCACAGATTCCCAAAATTATTTCGGTTGGAAGGACCTTAAAGCTCATCTCATTCTACCCCCTGTCATGGGCAGGGACACCTTCCACTATCCCAGAATGCTCTAAGCCCATCCAGCCTGGCCTTGGGCACTGCCAGGGATCCAGGGACAGCCACAGCTGCTCTGGGCACCCTCCCAGGGAAGGATTTCTTCCCAATATCCAGTCTATTTCTCAGATATAATTCCTAAACCCCAACTGAACATTTGTCATTCAGTAATAGCTCTCAGATGTTGACAGTACAATACAATCCAGTTCACTTCTCAGGTTCAGACAGGATAAAAAAAAAAGTCAGTTTCATCATGAGAACCTCCTGTATTTGCTTCAAGTCTGATACCAGCTGTTACAACGGGTTTAAACCACACACTTCCTTCAAAGAGAGAAAATATTTATCTGTCATCAGTTTCTGCACTACAATTACTATACTCAAGGATAATGCACACTAAGAATAATCCAATACTTCCAGGTTTCATGGTACTGAAGTGTGTTCTCTCTCTCTCTCTAGGTTTTCAACCCCACATATTCAAGATGGGAAAGCTCTTTTCTTTTGTTCTTCACGCTGTCCTGGGCTCTGCTGGTGCTGTCTTATTAAAATCAGGTTATCGTAGACTTATTTCTCAGAGGCCACTTGTTCATTACGCAGGTGTCACATGCTTTGCTAAATTTCACTGCTCCACTTCTGACAGAATCCAACTCCACAGACCAGAGCAGAACCTAAGAGCACAGATTTATTTTTTATTCTAAGCCACTGCGTCATCAGCTGGTTATTTAAAACTTTGTTCCGAGAGGCCAAGCCCAGGAGGCCAAGACTTTCCACTTAATAGGACTGAACAAACTCCTCAAGTTGTTATCAGGTGTCTGCTTCTGCATCATCATTAGCAATAATGATTTATAGTTCAGAAAGCCTCTCTGTCCCATAAGGTTCCTGTTTTCACTCGATCACATGTAACACACATGCAGGGCAATGGAGGCATCCGTGCCATGGAGAGCCACAGGAGCTTATGAAGTATTTATCAGTAAGTGGTACAAACTGTAAAACTTGCAATGTGGATGGTAAAATACTATTAAAAAGAGCTATAAAAGTAAGTCATTGTAATTTGAGGTTACTAATATTGCAGTTACCCCTGGCTAGTGCTCTTGGTATTGTTAGGTGTAATATATAGAAGCTTACACACCCCAGACAGAATTAAACACACACAGCTTATGGACTGCAGAGGAGGTTCTCAGGAGAACCAGTTTTGATGAAAGAATTCTGACTCTTTCCAACCCCCAACTTCTTCTTCAGGCTGTAACAGGCAAACAAAACAAACTTTTCAGCTGGTTTTCGGGCTGAGACTCTCACCCTGACAGACCCCACTGTTCTCCCCCAGGCTCAGCCCTCTCATGCTGAGGGAAGGTTTGTCCCTGACACTGCCTTGCAGGGGTGAAATATTTGTCACCCTGGGCAAACAAATGGAAGTGAACTCTGTGCCCACCTCACCTGGGCTTGTAAAGTTTAAATACTCTGTTAAAAAGTCACAGTAGCTATGGATTAAAAAAAGGGAAAGTCTCTTCAGAAAGGAGTTTTTGTCACCACCCCTCTTCAGATCATGCCTTTAGAAAGCAAACCCCTTGCCTACATCTCCAAGCAGTGTCTACAGGCTGTGCATTCAATTCCTCACCAAATTCCACAACTATTCATTCCCCTTTCAGCTGTGACTTCTCATCACTTAAAAAAACTCCACAAAGACATCCACTTTCTCAGCACACTGGACCTTACTCCAGCTCTCTTAGACAAAACACAGCAAAACAGCATTATAATTACACAAGCTCTTAATTAAACTGAAGAATGTAAAGCACCTCCAATGTTTTTATTACCAGCAGCAGTGCCATTCTATCAGGATGACAGACTTGCATGTATTACTGAGCCCGTAATTAGCAATTGCTTTCCTAGTTAATATCTACTAAAATGCTATCAGGAAGTACTTTAAAATACATATTGCCATGATGCTCTCTGTCAGTACCTGCCAGGTGATGAGGCAGCAGTGGCTGGGGAGGGGCCTTACCCCCTGTCCTGGAAGGGCACCTGCTGGGTCAGATCCTGCTCTTGCCTCGGCAGCAATCCCAAATCCTTGCACAAGGCAGGGGTGGGTGCTGGGATTCTCCTCCCATCTCAGAGCTGTTGGACCATGGGAGCATGGCATCCTCCCAGCCTGCTCATGGGACAGTGTCCCAAACCTGTTCTCATCCTGCTCCAGCCCACTGCTCCCAGGAGCTCTCTGCCCCTCCGGGGTTGTTGCTGTTGCCCAGCTCACACCCTCCCCACCCCCAAAGAGGTTCCAGCAACCCCTGAGGACACTTTTGGCTGGGCCAAAGGACAGCCACACCATCAGTGTCCATCAGGGGAAGGGGCACAGCTGGCTCCTGTTATACCACTGCAAATCACCATGGAGTAGCACTTTTCTCATGATCTCCATGCCCATATTCACATGGTTATGTGAAATCCTTGGTTTTCCCTTCAAATAAGGAACATTCCTCTAAACAGAGTCCCCTCATAGTTGCAAAGACCACTTTGAAAACACAAAATGAGAACCTGGACACCCAGCAGAGGATGGGGTGGGGGCAGAGGAACCTGGCCTGGCAGTGGGACACCCAGGGTGGTGGGTGGTGGTGGCTCTTCCCTGCACATGGACTCACTTATTCCTGGAAACTCCACTGCTATGACAGAGTTAACCTGGATTTCAACCACAGCAGGAACAAATGTGACTCCAGATTCCTCACAGCCACTCATGGCCCATCCCCAAACCCACAAATTCTAATGTGAAGCTTTCCTTTAATGATCACTGCATAACACACATACCACCAGCACAGACCTCTGGGAACCAAATTCTGTTTCATCTGCGGCCAGATCAGATCTTCCCTGGGGTTTTCCATGCCTGGAACAGCTAATTTTCCTGCTCATAAACAACACAGCACCTAGAAGCACTCCCTTAGAAACACTCAGAAACAATTTCCTACCCCCTGCATCCTGAGTTGGAGCTCTGATGCTTCCTTCTTCTGCATCCTGTGGCTGCAGGGTTAATAACAGGGGTTCCTACACAATATCAGTGTTGTAATTCAAATTTTGCTCCTTGCAGAAGATGTTTAGGAGGAAGGATCAGCTTGGGATGGAAAACGAGGAAATAATTCCTTGCCCCTTCCTGTTTTCCCTTCCCTATTAAAATAGTTCACAATAAAATCAAAATTATTACTTTGGTATTCAAGAAATTTTATATTCAGCTTCCACTGGGGGAAATGCTCCTCTTTCCTATTAATCCAGGACTTTAAAATGACAACAAGTACATTAATGATGTGTCTGTGTAATAAAACCCCCACACTGATCAGGGATGCATATTTATGTGGCAAACTTGGGATGCTTCAGTTTTACCGGCAGGAATGGATCCTGCTCCTTCCCAGCCTGGGGTGGGTATTTTAATGTAAAAAGGAGAACATTTCCATGGTGGTCAGGCCTCCAAACCCAGCACTCCCTCAACACCTCTGAGCTTTGTCCCCCAGGAAGCTCTGAGCAGTCAGAGTCCCCGTGGGTTTGCTGGAGAGAAGTTAACCATGGGCTGGGATCATTGTTGCTGGTGGGTGCCATGCTGCACCCCATGGGACCAGAGGAGTTCAGCCCCAACCACTGCAGCTGGAGCTGGGCACAGCACAAGGCAGCAGCAGCTCCTGGCAGAGCTGTGGTGCCCAAGCTCAGCTACCCTGCCACCACCATGCCAGACTCCTGCCCAGTGCTGGCTCAGCAGCTGGGGTATTTTTGGGAGTTGAAAGCACTGGTGAGACGTGAGGGGGATTGGGAAGCTCGTGATGGGCACTGAAGCCTTTTGCTTAGTCAGTCTACTGAGAATGATTTTCAAATAACCCAAGAACACAACAAGGCTCTGAAAAGGAGCCTTATTTGTGTTTATTAGGTGGAGAACAAGGCTGCTTCTTCAATCAGTGAAATTCTCTGTGTGAAATGGAGGTTTATTCACCCTTTCATATTGTCATTTAATAACCTCATAAGTGAAGAATTATGAAACAGAGGTAATATTGAACTGATTTTCATATTTCCAGTCATGCAGTTTTTCTGCTTTGCTAACTTTTAGACACTCAGCTCATATTCTACCCACATCTCTAAAGGTCATTGCTCCCATTGGACTTTTGAGGGGATGGTTGGTAGATAGAGATGCAACTGCAAAAAGGCTCATGGCTGCTTAAGTTCCTTCCTTCATCAGTGTTTCCTCTCCTTAAAAAGTGAGAAAGCTGCTGTGTCTCTGTAGGAAAGGTTCTGAAAGGATTCTGGAGGCATACAGAGTCTTCAACAAAAGTTTCAAAGCAGCTTCATCATTTGCAGTGAATACAAGTTTTTGACTGCTATGTAGGAAGAAGCTTGAATAAGCTCAGATCTCTGAATTGAAGGTTTCTCTAAAGAAAAAACTCTAGAAATGCCTGCATTTAGATGGGGGGAAGCGAGTGTGAATCAAGAACAAAGGCCTGAGACCCAGCGAGAGGGAATAACCTTTCAGATCATGCTGGTTTCCCCACCTGAGAGAGTTCCAGCCTGCGCCTTCCCATTTGATGCAAATGTCTGTCAGAATGGCACTATTGGATAATAGATAAAAGATTATCTGTGACATTATGAAAAAATGAAAGCTTCAAAATGGCTACAAGTTCCACAAAAAAAAAAATAAATCAGATAGCCTTTCTGAAAGGCAACAATAGCCCCTCTGGTTTATTGAGCACCTCAAGTTGGGCACTGATGCTCGAACGCTTTCCCCCAGCTCATCCCTGTGCAGCAGCTGCCCCGCTGCTCCTCCAGGGAACAAACCCAATTATGCTTCTGATGGAGCACCTCTCCTACCAGGAAAAGCTGGGGGAGGCTCCAGGATGACCTCAGAGCCCCTTGCAGGGCCTAAAGGGGCTCCAAGAGAGCTGGAGAGGGACTGGGGACAAGGGATGGAGGGACAGGACACAGGAAATGGCTTTAAACTGGAAGAGGGGAGGTTGAGATTGGATATTGGGAAGAAATCCTTCCCTGTGAAGGTGGGAGGCCCTGGCACAGGGTGCCCAGAGAAGCTGTGGCTGTCCCTGGATCCCTGGAAGTGTCCAAGGCTAGGCTGGATGGGGCTTGGAGCAGCCTGAGCTAGTGGAAGGTGTCCCTGCCCATAGCAGGGGGTAGAATGGGATGAGCTTTAAGGTCCTTCCAGCCCAAACCATTCTGTAATTCCATGATTCCTCTCCCTCAACTAGAAATGGTGACAAATTCAGCTGAAGTAGCTCCACATGCAGCACCCTTGATTTCACAGGAGAGTTACCCATTCAAGGCAGGGATTTCTAGTGCTGGCAAGAATCAGATTTTCATACCAACCTTCCCCGGCCTGCCCAAACATCGGTCTTTCACTTAGCAGAGAAGGCCCAGGTGGTGACACCTTTCCTTCACAGATTTCTGCCATTCACCTTCCAGCGAGGGGAAGCCGCAGGTTCCTTGAGCACTGGTGTCAAAATTCTCCCTGTGTGCAGCCCCAGCAGCTGCTCAGCTGGATGGGCTCATGGCAGGGGACCCAGCCTGCCCCAGCTGCAGCCAGGACTCCCACCACGTACAGCAGGGAGACTCAGCACATCTGTGCAAGTGTTTGTCTCATTCAGCTGGTGTAAATTGGCACAATTCCACTGACATCAGCGAAGTCACACTGAGTTATATAAACTGATGATCTCACCCCTGTAATTACACACCATTTCCTATCTACAAATACTGTCCTGTACAGCACGATCCCAGTTAGCCTGGACATTCCTCCTGCATGCTGGGAGAGCCCAGTCTTACTGGTACAATCTAATGGATTTACACCTTTACATTCACAGCAATACAGCACCTCCCATTAAACACAAAGCTCAGCTTAACTACTCCGAATTCACAGCTATTGTTTTCATTAAGTGAAAGCACAGTGCAGGTCAAGCAATACAGATGCTGCTCCACACCTACACTTCTCATTGCTCACTCATTCTGCCTGCTACTGCACAACTGACATTTGGGCACTCGTGTTGAAAAAGCTGTGAAATGATATTGAAAATGTGGAAAACAAGGCCTGACAGCACTGGGATGGTGCAGTGATGGGGGACAGACAGCTAGTGAGACAGAAAAAATCCTTCTACCCTGTGCAGCCTGGAATGATTATCCCTCTGTTCTGGCAGGAGCACCTGTAGTGACAAAGCCAACATATGCCAGGACACACCCGTGTGTCTTCTGCAACAGTGCCACTGAGTGAGAGAGACCTTCAGCCTTCACCACCACCTTAGCAAACCACCAGTTGCTGCAGAGTCCCTCTCTCTCACCGGGAGCACATTCCAGGACCATTTCTGTCCATCCCTGAGGAGAAGCTACATCCCTGGAGCTGCAGCAGCTGAGGACACCCAGCACAGGGTGAGACAGGCCCTGTGGAAGGGTCCTGCTGCTCAGTGGGGTTGGTTTATCTGCAGAGCAGCCAGGGAGACCAAGTGGAGTGTGCAGAGAGCCTGGGACCCAGCAGCACTGCCCACATGGCACTTAATTCAGGCAGATAGAACCAGTCCACTGTTAAATTAACAACTGTGGACGGTGCAGGGAATTGGGCTGAGGCTGGAGTTGTTGAAGTTTGATTTGGATTGTCTCGTTTTGCTGGGCAGGGCAGCGTTCCAGCGCTCCAAGGTGAAAATGCATTTGTGCTCTCCAGTAACTCTGAATAAGCACAATAACTTTTTAAATTGAGACGCATATCACACAATTCCCAGGGAAATGACAATATAGGAGACCTCCAGCTAAAGGCCCTCAGTGTCCAGAAAATGAGCTCTCCATGCAGTGAAGGGAGGAACTGTGCTTCCCTGGCCAATGTCTGCAGGGCAGAATTGGAATGAAAATTTCCCTGTCCCAGGCTACAGAGCTACCCAGAAATTGCAGGCTCACAATCCATCCAGGGTTTAATTAATACATCCTCAGAAAGCCACAGCACTCCGGCTGTTGTTAGAGATGCTGATTTTTCAGTGTGGTTGAAGCTTCATTTATGATTTCAGTAAAAGCTCCATTTTTTTCTTCTCTCTCTAGTTAAAAAAATGAGCCTCTAGCTACAAATTGGACGATTACAGACAGTATTGTAGAGCAGCAGTAAAAAAGTGTTAATGAGCTGCAGGATATCAGAAGCAAAAAAGAAAGTATTTCCCCCGCAGGCCAAACAAAATTAATTTTAAAAATTAATGTAAACCACTAATGCAGCAAGTGCTTCCATTAAATTATGGGGCTCTGACATGTACAATGCAATATTTTTGCCATTGAATTTGTTATCTAAAAGGTGTTCATTGTTTATTATGGTGTGAAAAGCTGTTTTGCTCCAGATAGGCTGGTTCATTAAGAAACTGGATCCTTGCCATAGCCCTATTTCTTAGCAATGAAGCGATGCCCTGTAGCAAAAAAGTACAGAGAGCAGCTCTCTGTTTAATATCAGGAATGTAAATCAAAAGACTCCAGTCCGCTTTTTAAATGGCTTTTGGTCTTTATAGAGATGAAATTCACCCCAAATATTTCACGTTGTTGGCTGGTCAAAACGGCTTCTCCAAATTCCAGCTCTGCTAAATGATTATCATAATAACAATCCCCTGTCAATGAGGGGCTTGTAATGCTCATGCTATTAAAACACTTTTAATTCTGCTGCTTCATTCATCAAACTGCAACAGGTCTGATTTTAAGAAGGGAAAGAAAACCATGTTTTAACTGCCTAAGGAGAAAATAATGTTCTGATAAGAACACAAATATGTACAATTACACAAAAGCTTGTGGCTCTTAATATTTCAGGGTTGGAAATTTCACATAACTGGATTTTGACGTTCCTGTCTGTGCTGAATAGGATCCTTTCCAGCAAAGACTCTCAGTGGGGTCAACAGTGAGAATGGGGGTTAGACCCATGGGCATGGGACCTTGCTGGGGGAGCTGGAGCAGCTATGGCCTGAGGGAACAGGGCAGGGCAGGGAAACAAGAACAAGGAGACAAGAGCTGCTTTTGTTTTTGGATGTGGATAGGAAACATCGAAGCTCTTTTGTCTAAATAACAGTGGGGAGAGGGAAAACAAAATCTAACCAAAAGCCCTCTGTTGGCATATAAAAAATTACTCTATTTAGCAAAATTAGATACTTTGTTGGCCTTCATTTATGAGCCAAAACACCCTGAGGGGGACTACTTACCAACTTTAATTAGTAATAAAAAGCTTACAAGTGCCAGGGGAGCCAGAACTGGAGTCCATGGGCCAAATCCTACGCTCAAATTACATGAGTTTGAATTGGGGATCTTCTTAAGTTCAAAGAAGTTGCTTTGTGCTTTCCATGGGACAGCTTGGTGGCCTCAAGTCACACCAAAGGTGGGAGAGCTGTGCTGGGACTGGTCCACTGGGAAACTCTCATTTGACCAGGTTTAAAAGATTGTTGTCTGGAGATTTTTATGTTCTTGAGGCAAGAGCTGCTAAGGATGAGTGACTGTATGGGGTTTGCAGGGCAAGGTTTGGGTAGCAGGGGGGCTGCAGGGGTGGCTTCTGTGGGGAGCTGCTGGAAGTTTCCTCCATGTCCAAGGGAGCCAACCCCAGCTGGAAGCTCCCAGGGAGATCCAGGGGGGAGCAGAGATCCCCCTGCAGCCCCAGGAGGAGCCCAGGGCAGAGCAGGGGGGTCTGAAGAGGCTCTGACCCCGTGGGAAGCCCCTCCTGGAGCAGGATCCTGGCAGGGCCTGTGACCCTGTGGAGAGAGGAGCCCACCTGGAACAGGTTTGCTGGAAGGACTCGATGGGAGGGACCTCACTGGGGCAGCTCCTGAAGGACTGAGCCCATGGAAGGACTGAGCCCACAGGAAATGGGATCCACACTGGGGCAGCTCCTGGGGGACTGAGCCCATGGAAGGACTGAGCCCATGGATAAAGGGATCCCTGAAGCAGTTCCTGAAGGACTGAGCCCATGGATAAAGGGATCCACACTGGGGCAGCTTCTGGAGAACTCTCCCCTGGGAGGGACCCCAGGCTGGAGCAGGGGCAGAGGGTGAGGAGTCCAAGCCCTCTGGAGGAAAGAGCAGCAGGGACAATGTGTGGTGGACTGACCACAGCCCCATTCCCATCCCTCTGAGGTGCTGAGGGAGAGGATGGAGAGAAAATCCAGAGCAAGTGAATCTTGCAGGGAACACACTGTGATTTGCCACCTTGCTGAGACTCAACTTTCATACCTCTGCCAATATATGAGCTTGAAAATGAACAGCATCAAAGCAATAAAGGTTGGTGTTCATCCATGGAAGCCTCAGAGATATCAGCCTCTCTGTTTTGATGTTTACTGCAGCCATATTAGTTTCTATGGTTAAAGCAGTAGGACATATATATGTGTATATTTATGTGTATGTGATATTCATGTTAAAAATTTCCACATGAACAATCATTACCTAAAACAAGCAACGGGATTAACCCTACTGCCATACACTTGACTGACTGTAGTTTACCTCTGTTGCTGACTTTTAGCAGCTAAACTCACAGGTGAGGAGATAATTTACCTCAGCTTTCTTCTGCTGATCTGAGAAACAAAGTTTATACAAACCTTTCACGGTGAAATCAAAAATCACATGAAAAAGCAGGCAGTGCTGGGAGACAGAGCCTGGACATGAGATCAGCCAGAGCATGACTTATCATAAACCTTGCATCAGACCTTCCTGTGAAATCTAATTTTAACTCTCCTGAAAGAAATTTCACCAGTGCCAGACCCAGCTGGTCACTCATGGTCAGTGAGCCACAGCTGAGGCTCTCGTGGTCAGAGGTGTCCTGGTGCAGCAGGAGGGACCCCACACCCCACTGACACCTTCCACAGCTCCTGAGCAGCCCTGCCAGTGTTGGACTTCAGCAGCTGCCCACAGAGAAGAGACCTCTTGTCCCACACTACTCCAACCGTTGTTTGATTTTACTGGAGAAGAGACGGTCAAAGGTGGAGAGACCCTGGCACAGGGCTGGGCACCCCATGGATAAGTCAAAAGCCCAAGTACACACCTTATTCCAGTGTGGTGCCTCTGCACATCACATGCTTCAGAGCTCAGCTGAAAAAATACTTGGTTTTGACCCACAGAAGGGTCAGGAAGGAACAAAGAGCAAGCAAAATAATTTCCAGCCCTCTCCATCAGGCAAGGGTCCGAATCAGTAGAAGATAATTTCTGGACAAACTATCTGTTATCCATGAAGCAACACCTTTTTAGAGTAGCTAGCTGCTCTAGCCACCAAAATGCTTCCATTTTCTAGGCCAAAGAGAGCTGACAAATGAGGCCCCAACTTTCTGCCCATTGCAATAGTTTTACAGATTGCAATTTGATATTATTACACATATTAGCCAAAATTCCTTCCTTTTACATTACAAGGGACCCACACAAACAACCTTCAGTAGCAACAACACCCAGAAAGGGACCAATGGACCAGTGCAGACAGAGCTTTGTGCAGACATTTTGAGCACACACTCACAAGTGTTGCTGTTTCCTGTTCATCAGGAGGAGTCATCTTGTACAGACAATAATAGAAATAAAGCAGAATTTAACAATACAGAACAGTGTTTCACTGCTTCCAATCTATCCATTCCTGATGAACAAACACAGGGAAAGCAAGAGGGTGATGTGAATAAGTCAAGTTTGGTCCCAGCTACACTGGTGTAAACCCAGCATTTGGGATGACTCTGGAATGACATCCAAGTCCCTGTTTTTGCCATCTGTATTCTGCCTCTGTGGATCTGACCTACATCATTGGAAGGAGAGGGGTAGCAGAAGCATTTGGAAGTGATGCTCCTCTATTAGCGATGAGATTAATTAAGACGCTGCTGGGCACTTCTCCACAGTCAGGCAGGGCTGTTAATGGCCATTGATTTTTTTTTTTTTTTAAACAGCATGTACAAGTTTAAATGGTGTAAAGTGCCCCAGATTCCCTTTCCCTACCTTCCTCTCCCCTGCTAGGGGTTAACCTCGCTGGAGATAGGGAAAAAGCCAGTCCCCTCCTTCTTTTGCCTGTGGCACCAAGATCAGGAAATTCACTGCTAATCACTGCAGTTGTGATTTCTGATTTCAACTGGCAGCACGGAGAATTGAACTCCAGTCCCCCGAGTACAGCAGGCTGCGCCAGGCAGGCCTTGAGCTTGTTAAAACTGTGGTGCTGCCATGCGGTTATCAATTTTAAATTAATCTCTCCCTCCATGCACACTTACCCTCCTCCACCCTCTCTTAAAGTGGCTGCTAAAAATATAAACTCCAGGATACCTCGCTCTAAGACTTAACTAAGTAAAAATCGGGATCCTATTAATTACAGGTTTCCTTCAGTCTCAGCACCTGGAAAAATGGATTTCTGCACTGTCTCAGGGATTTGCCTAATCCACTTCCTGCAGTAAAGCCGACCACAGCTCTGGCTGTCTTAGCATCCTGCCATGCAAATCCTCCCTCCCACGATGAGCCCTTCTCCAGGAGCGCCCTGTCTCAGGGCTGCAGCAGCTGGGGAAGGGGATCCTGGCAGCAAAACACGAGCCAGCTGGGAATTGGAGCTCTGTGGGCTGAGTGCGTGCTCTGCACTCAACCAAATCTGCCCTGCTGAGACAGGCCAGAGGCTCAGACATGGCTTACTTGGCTCCCCCTTCCCCATGTCACCGTCACACTGCAGCAAACCTGTGCCAAGAGTGTGCATGAGGTGCTGTGCTGTGCCTCAGGGACAGCTCCTGACTTCAGCCACCAACTGGGGTTATAAAAATTACCCCCAAATCCACCTTAATGGCTTGGCTCCCTCCCCATGCTGGAGTCTGAGTGTCTGCTGCTGCTCAAGAGCAGCCTGGCTAATGTGGGCCAGGGTTTTTAAACCTTTGTAGTTGGCCGTGTCCACCTGAAATAACAAATACCTGCGCTGGCATGGAGCACAAGGCAGTCCTGGCCCTTCAGGCAGGGCCTTGCAGCTTTATCTGCTGCAGCTGCAATTGCTACCCTGGTCAGACAGCAGAGGCATGGAGGGGAGGCCACCTGGCTCTGGAGGAGCTCAGGAAAGCAATCAGCTGGCATCTGAGCAGGGGCCATACCACCACCTCGGTGTCAAATGTGAAAATCTGTGGAGGTGAGTTTATAAACGACTGCAGGTGTCAGCATCCAGTTTGGAATCTATAAACATCTGAAATCTGTTAGTACTTTATTTGTAATGATACTGCCAACAGACTGCCCCCCCCCAAAGGTCACAACACACGCTCAGCATTAAATTGCAGTACAACAAATCCTCAGCTATCCGTAACCTACAAAATGATAGGGGCAGGCTGGAAGGGGAGACTGGGATAAAGCAGAAAAAGAAAAAAGTCTAGACACAGTTTCCTAGAACTCACTGGGGAATCATTTTAAAATCACTTTATAAGGAAATAATTGAGGTTCTATATACAAAACTCCCTTAAAAAAAAAAAAAGAGCAACACATTTGACAACCTTAGAAAGTCACAAGGTTGTTACAGAGAAGAATGGGCCTCTGTTTGGGAATTTAAATATTATGTGGCCCAAATTCATAAACATTTTTAAAGCCATTGGGAATAAAAGAGCAAAAAAGGCAAAACCAGCAGGGCCAACTAAGAAAAAAAAAATCCCCAAAACCAAACCGAACTGCCAAGTGAATGAAAACCATCTCTGCAGTAAAGCCCCCTTTCCTCACTCTGTAATGCTCCAACCCTGAATGCTGCCCTTCAATCCACCACAGAACAAACCCACTGTTGTGCACATGACACAGCACAGACCCACAGCATAAATCCACTACTGCCCACATCCCACTCCACAGCAAGTGGAATTCATTCCAGAGCCACCAGATGTAGCATTAGGCCCCGAAATATGAATTCAGCTCTTCTCAATCAACAGGGAGGAGCAGCCTGTCACTGTGTCTGTCTGGCTGTGTCCTGCCCAGGAGTACCTGGGTGCCACTCATCATCATTCCACTTCCTCACGGAGCCAGGAGGTTACCAACTCTATCTGTTTCAAGGGGAACACAATATAGCTGAAAAAATCACTGCAGAAAATAATTTGTCATTCTTATTATGCCTCTCTTTTGTTATTCTTCATGTCAGAGCTGCTTCTCCATGTCATTTGTGGAGAGAGGCCCAAGCAGAAGAACCACACAGATAACTCTGCACTGGAACTTCACCAAGTTCTTCCTGACAACAGATTATTTCAATAATATCCCTCAAAATGTAAACCCAGGAAGTGACTTGGGGAAATTCTAACTGTGGATCAACTGACTGGGCAGTATCTCCACTGGACTGAGCCAAACACATGGCTCACCTATCACTCCAACTTTGGGAGAGTTTGGGTTTTTACCTGAATTTCATGGCTCAGGCCCATTTCTAATTGTGAATAAATATATCCCTCCGTGCTGTAGAGCCTGACTTCCTTCTGGCCAATCTCAGCTGCCTTTTTGACCTGCATACCCCATGGAAGCACCAAGATCAAGAAAGTTGTGCCTACTGAGTGTGAGGATTAGTGAAAAAACCCACTCAGAATGTCAATGAGTTAGGGGCATCACACCCTTCTGCCATTAAAATTCAGTAGGTTTTCTGGTCCTTCTGGCCTCGGTGCATTTGCATAGTATAGGGTCAGAGAGACATCCTGATTCCACTTTAGCTGCTCTGTTTAAAGGGTCAGAACAGTGACATACGAAAATAACCCAACTTTAATTTATACCTGGGCTGTTGAATTTGAAACTCCCCCTGGCCCCATCTCTTGTATATCTAATGTACAGTACACTCAACAGCAGATGCCAAGAAAGCAGCTTGGTTTCTCAGTTGCATTAGCAAAGCTTTAAAAAGAATTGTTGAATTGTCCACAAGATGTCCACCCTACTTTTCAAGTACCTGAATCTCCTGGTAATCACCACTGCTGCAGTAAATGTTCTCAGGGCTGGCAAGTTATCTAATTGTGAATTCCAAGTGTAGCATCTCAGGAGAAAATCTCAGGGAGAAAAAAAATACATGTTTTTTAGTTCAAACTTCTGTTGTTTTAATACTTCATCAGAGGTCCAGTTACGGACTCAAACTTTACCAAGAGTAGCAGAGATGTGGGTGTATTTATTAAGTTATTTTCTGGTTTTCTTGCTGCTATTAATTCCCAAATCACACAGACAAAGGGCAATTACAATTGACATCTAATTCTTAAGTTGGGTTCAGTCAAGCATGAGGAGCTCAATGCAAACCATATATCCCAATTCCACCAGTGCTGGGCTCAGGATCACAGATTATAGGGCACTGAAAGATTCTTGGCAGAATGAACCAGAATGGTTTGCTTGGTTTCTGGGCATCTTATTTTATACTCCCTAAAAAGATTGCTGATGGCTAATCCCACTCAGAAGAGTAAAGAAAGAATACCTGAAGGGTTACACCAGAGCAGTTGTAAGTGCATTACTTAGTTTAGATGAGTTTAACTACTCATCAATTCATAACTATAATTTCTGTGACATTTTCCATTATTCAGTTCAGTTCTGGGACATAAAAAAAGAGAACCACTGTTTACCTCTGAGTCACTTAACTGAAAAAATCATGATATTCTGATGGAAACCCGTCCCATAAACTATGAAACTGTATTGCTCCTGCATTTGTTGGTGATGTAGAGGGACAACTGCTCTTCTTTGCATTGAAGAACAAGATTAAAACCCGCATTATTTCATTTCCTCACATTCCTAAACCCTTTAATGGTTCTAACCCTTGAATGCTTCCATTTTTGAAAAAAAAAGTGCTTTTAAAAATTAAATCCTGTGGGTGATTGGGATGTGTCATGAACAGGGAACACTGAGCTGTATAAATAAGTGTCAGTAATAAGGGGATGAAGCTGCAGCCCCTGAGTTTGTAACTGAAATACTCAAGTACCGAGTGGCCACACTTGCAGGAAAATGCCCAGAGTGCTGCTGTGCTGGCAGCAGCTTTTGCTCTGCTGGTGTCCTCTCCTCTCTACAATTCTGCCGNCAAGTACCGAGTGGCCACACTTGCAGAAAAATGCCCAGAGTGCTCGTGTCCTCTCCTCTCTACAATTCTGGCATGGTAAATATTTCATTGAAACTCTCATTACTGGTCTTTTCCATTAATGGCCTTCATAAATAGGAAAAAAAACAGGAACTCTCTTCCAGGCTAAACAGGTTCAAAATTCATTGTTCCAACCTACAAAAGGCAGGTCAGGAGAGATGCTGGGACAACAACTCACCTTGTTCACAACTGCACAACTGAGAAAGGTTCCGAAGGCTCAGATTTTCCCTCTGTTTCTCCCCAAAAAAGCCCTTTAAAGGATCTACTAAACAAACACCCTGTGAGTGCCTCAGAAGGAACCTCTCAGTGAGCCTATTAGGGGCGTGTTTGGACGAAGAATCCAGAGTACATTACAGGT